>JADANN010000201.1:0-56276 GCA_018806985.1 Angiostrongylus vasorum | reverse complement strand
TACATCGCAGTACAACACCCAGAAACACTCCCAGCCACGATGAGGCGGTAAACCGTTGGGAGCGACCTTCATTTAGCTTCCTTTATTCCAAAGGCGTTGACAAGACAATCTCGAAGCTTGGTCCACAATCTTTTTTAAGGAAATAGCGGCTTACCTACAGACACCTGCAATCCGGAGTTTCGCAAATATAAAGGTGAGATTATTTCAAGCTGTACGCTGCTCTCATTGAATATTTCGATGGGATGGTTGCAAACAATGCCACAAAGATGCGTCACAACGTTACATAATTGATAAACAGATATACCGATTGTCTAGAGAAGGTAGCCGTAGTTTGAGAAAACACAATAGTGGGTTTTCGAAACTCTAAAGTATTACAAACGTTTAGGAAATTTAGATGGGATCGTGGTTTTGATTTCAAAATTTCTTATACTATGCGTGTATCCTTTATGTGCCTAGTGGGGTGCATTATTTGACTTTAAGCTTCCTCTCTTGGCTTGCTGTCGTAGAAGCACGAAGCGGCAACATATTTCACCAACATATTCAGTCCCACGGCATTTTCAAGAGATCAGATGCACTGTACCGTGCAACCACCATTTCCGCCGTTAAGGAAATCACGAAGTTTTCCTTTGTGCGCAGGTGGTCATTCAGCCCGTTACAAACTAATTGGAGACACGGACTGTTGGATAGCAGTTCAACAATCAAAGAAGTCTTCTCTTGATAGGCCCTCTTTAACGTCGCCTCGTAGCTGTGCTTTCTTTTTGAAAGCAAAGGGCAAAAGGGGGGACAGCTTTCGTTAAACTTGTCGTTTCATACCACATCCTTTCCTCCAAACCTATTACGGAAAGCTACGGTTTCGTCGGGCACTACAGGGCTCCTCATATTTGCCATAACAAGTCAGGTGATTGTTTCTTTTGCTCACTTATTCTCCAAACCTTTTGCGACCATGCTCATTAGTTTCAGTCTTTACGCTGTTGTTCGTTTCCGACCGGACATCTTTATTTTGATGTACATCTTAAGCGCGGTCCAGCGACATGCCGATTGATGGGCCTGCTACAGGAAAATAGCAGCGATGTTGAAAACGATTAAACCTTTTGTACTTCTGCAACTATTTATTGCACACTCTCAACCAAAACTGCTTCCCTTTTAATGCTTTTACATAGGTACATTAGATTTGATGACATGACACCCTTCACTATCCTTTGTTGGCAATCGGTGACTTGTTGAAGACAGATTTGGCTAGTTCGTAGATGGCTATTCTGGGCTATACTTGCAAAAAAGTCCTCTTGGAAGGTGTAACGAATTGGGTGCATGTAAAAAAACATTAAGAAAAATACAGAAATAGATTTCAAAGATCACAGAAAACCCTGCGGGAGGCTAACAACATCATGGTTAGATAATGGATGAATATTTATTTTAGTCACACACTAGAGGGGTCCAAGAAAATGGGATGGGAACACACAGAGAAGAACGCAGCGGATTTGTAGAAGTTAGGGAGACATGAAAAAAAGTCTCAGGGAACCAAAATTTGATACAATCTTAAGGAACATGCTTACTAGAACTACACCACTTTTTTATAATGTAGTATAATTTAGTATTGCAATCTTTAGCGTTTCCTTGATCACTAAGCTCCCTTTATGTTTAACTATTTATTGGTTTAACACAGCAACGGTATAAAATACTACACGAGTGGATTGTCCATCAAAAGGTACGTGGATGACTTCTTAGTTCATGAGACGGCGGCTAATTTCCATCCAAACGGACCCACTTCCAAGGTTCGATTCAGCTTTGTACACCACGACTTGCCACATCTCTCTCGACCAAATCGCGTCATACGTCATAGTGACATTTGTAGTCCACGGAAACCTCTTTTCTATTCGAAAACACATTTTCCTAAAAAAGCAATTCAAACCGTAAGGGTTCCTGAAATTGACAACGCCTTGGCAGGAATAAGCACAACACCAGCCCCTGAGCTCAGTGTCCATGCTGCATGTTGCAGTCATTGTATTGCCAAAGATTATACATCTTGGCTTCTTCGTGTTTCTCGCATCTGGAAGAAGTTGCTTTGCTAAAAGTACGTTTTATTTCAAAAGAATAAACGATCCTAAAAGTGGCCGTGTAGATTGCACTCAACTTGACCTTTCCAGGCTCTGAGGAAGGCGAAATCCGCCGAAACGTCAGGTGGGGGCGTAAATAAAGAAAAAAAAATAACACCTCGTGTTTGCTAAAAAAGAAGATGAAAGCATTTTCCAACCAATGCCGAGGTTAATAGAAAGTCGGTCGTGGGATTTATTATGAGACGTACCAGCAGGATACTTCCGACTTGTAAAAAAAGCGCTCTCACTAAGACAAAAGGTCGTCTTAGCTCGACAGTCAATACATTTTCTCCGCCGATGTCTAAAACACCGAGTCCTGCCGAATATCATCAAACGAAGACGACTACACGATGTATGCGGCCTACCAGAGGGCAGCCACCGAGTACTGGACATCGAATTGCAAATACTAAGCACCTGTGTACGAAGCCGACAAAACCAGATGTTCGCCAAGTGGAAGAAGTGCGAGACGAAGGAAAACTATTGTGCTCAGTATTTGGAGGACCGCATCTGGAGGAAAATAGTGGGTGGGTCAGTGCTGATTTGTAATTCTATTAGGTCTAATGCTAAAGTAACTTTGCGGGAGAAATTTCGAAGACCTTTCTGAGTAAATCGCATAAAACGGGTTCAAGAGCATACAGAAACACTGCCAACGAAGATCAAACGAGTCACAGTAGGATAAACAATGTGCAAAGAAATTCAAGGGTAACCGTGTTAGAAGGTATGACTCTCCCTGACGGGGGCGCGCTCGTTATTAGAATTGGGGCCAAGTTTCTCACCATCTGAACCATTTCTAAGGTAACCTTGCGTAGGGTCGCATGCAGTTTATATGAAACTTCAAGACAGACTCCGCAAAAAAGCTAGAGACGAATCGCTAAATAGGTCCGAACAACAATAAGTGGGGGACCTACCAATAGCACCATTTCCTCAACCGTTCTTTAGAAAACAGGAGCCCAATAATGAGGTTGACGTTAAATTTTGAATGTGTACGAATGAAAATTTCAAAGTCCTTAATCACTATCGCGCGAAAAGACACAGCTCCAACCTCACTGAAGTGCAAAAACGTGGTATGCGAGAGGTACGAGAGCTGATAGGGTTGAAAAACATAAGACTATCCGTTAGTGATAAGGGTGGAGAGCTCGTTGTAATTCACCATCAGTTAGATGTTGAGATAACGGAAAAGCACCTAGAAAGATTCTTCCCTTTATCGTCCATCGTCTGAGAAGGAATTTAAAAGTCAATACCGAAAGTTAAACAACGAATGGGTTAAAATGGCAAGAGCGGCTGGGTTAAGACTATCAGTTATCTCTCAACTTAAAGTTGACTTACCAACATGTCCCGTCTTGTACTTGCTTATCAAAACCCATAAGTTAGTATCCAGCAATGATCTCGTGTCCACCGATCCATCGTTATTTAAGGTCAGACCTATCACTAGCTGCGTGGACGGGCCAACGGATAGAATAACGTGTTTAATAACCCTAATACTTACCCAGTTGTTGAAGTACATTCAAGCCCATCTAACGAACACCCAAATGTTCCTAGATCGTCTACGTAACGTGTGACCCAAAAGCGCGAACGTGATGGAGTCCTTCGACGTCACCGCCCTCTATACAAACGTGTCGAATGACTCCGCTATGCAAGCCATCCACGAGCTCCTTATACAACACGAAAGAGCACTAAACATGTATGGCTTCTCGATTCAGGAGTTGATGACACTATTAAAGCAGTGCTAAACAGCTCAATCTTCACATGGCCCAGGAGGTATTGCGCACAAACGAGAGGGCTGGCAATGGGACAACGTCTGGCACCAAGCCTTGCCATTGCATTCATGTCTAAGGTGGAAAGCACCAGTAACCGATCTCGGGCCGTTACTCTACTGTAGATATGTAGATGACTGCTTGGTCATTTGTTCAACACAAGAGGAAATTGACAAATGTTTCGAGCTGTTGAACGAACAGTCAGAGTATATTAAATTCACCAGAGAGAAACCGAAAAGAAAACTGGCTTCCATTTCTGAACGTGCAAATTAACCTATCAGAAAACGGCTACGTTACGAAATGGTATCGAAAGCCAAGTAGTAAAAACATCTTGGTTCATTACCTCTCCTCTCACCCTCTCACACGAAAAGGGCGCTTGTAAGAAGCATGTTTCGAACAGCAACCAACGTGTGCACGGGAAGAGAGCAGAGAGAGGAGTCCCAGAACTTGGCACGGCAAATAGCCATCTCTGATGGCTACGAAACTGCAGCTCGGGATAGGTGTAGAGAAAATCCTAGGCCCCAAACGACAACACTAGCGATAAAAAGGTCCCGTTTATCCTGCCCTTCATTTCAAATGAAGGATGTGCAGCTATAAAACGCTGTTTAAGAAGGGCCGGTCTAGAGAATTCGGTAACGATAACTGAAATCCCACCGAGTAATCTAAGACGCCAGCTAGTTCGTAACCGTCTATACGACATATACGTGCAACGAAAAATTGCATAATTTGCCGTAATGGTAGAGACGTGGTTTTGCAGGAGTTCGGGTACAGTCTCTCTGATCTCTAGTAAAGCGTGCGGGACAACTACGGTGGCGAAACGGGTAGACCACTCTGCGTTCGTATAATAGAATACCTAGTCGGCAAACGTAAACCAAATACTCAACTAGGCACGCAAAGGACGCAGAGACATAACGGAGAAGATTTCGAAGTAGAGGTTACGATCCTCACGCAGGAATCGAGAACACAAGTGCGTAAAACTCTCGAGCCATTCTGGATTACTCCCAAGAATCCGGGAATGAACGCAAGGAGGAATGCCTCATTATCACGCGTGATATCGGGCGACACAATATCGCCAAAGTTGTTCAGCGCCGCACTGCAGTCGGATAATGAAGTCACTCGATCGGGATGAGAAAGGCATATGTATTGATGGAAAATTCCTATCAAACCTTCGTTTTGCCGACGACATTGTGATTTTTTCAAGAGGTACTAGCGAAGCAGAGATGATGATCAACGAGCTAAACCAAGCAGGGAAAAGATTGGACTTCGCATAAATCGAAAGAAGACCCAGTTCATGAAAAACCCATGGTGCGAAGGCGAAAAAAATTGAATTGGATGGCTCTCTCATTGCAGAGACCACCTCGTACGTATACCTTGGGCGATCAATGGATATGGAAAACAACATGAAGGAGGAAATAGATAGAAGAAGGAGAACAGCTTGGGCCGCATTCCGGCCTCTGAAGGAAGCCACCGACCAACTGAAGGACTCAAAAATCCGCGCTCGTCCGTTTGATTCTACGGTCCTCCCAGCGCTCTCTTATGCTGCGGAGAAGTGGGTTGATACTTCAACTACGTCAAGAATGCTTCGCACTACTCACAAAGCGCTTGAGCGACGTCTTCTAAAATGTAACCGGTATTCTCAATATCTAGCCGGAATGCGAAGCTCTGACCTTCGAAATCTGTCACATGTTTCGAGATCCAGGCGATTATACATCGATGGCGAAACATAGATGGGCCGGTCACATAATGAGAAGAACGGACGACAGATGGACGAAAAGAACAGTAGAGTGGACTCCACGAGAATGCAAACGTCCCCCCAGGACGACCACCTACACGTTAGCGGACGTGTTCGTAAACAAAGTTAATCAGCTGCACCCGCAGATGCAGTTGTTTTACCGATCACGGTACGAGACTCGCAAGCGCTACCATGCCCGAACAACACCACCACCATGGACTAGGACTGCGAGAGAAAGGAACGAATGGCATATATGCTGGGGTCCGCACAGCACATGAAGACGGACCGTCCAAGTATCCGAGTGAGTAAGTTTCATCGTCCGTTCCACACAAAAAAAAGATGGAAAAGTGCATCGGAATAGTAAATAGGCAGTCACAGTGTGGCGAGAAAACCAACCGTAAGCAGGCCACCTTCTTTAACTTTCCAAATATAGGTTTCAGAAAGTCGCCACATAATAAAATGTTATCGATAATTAAATAGTGAAAATATACTAGTACCCCCACTTTCCCTCTAATCCTTTACACATAAATAAACCATTTATCAAAGACATGTAAAGAATGGCTAAGAATGTGTGCACATCAGAAGAGGAAAGGAACGAATCGCAAAAGCATGGGTCAGAACAAAGGCTAGGATTTTTTCGCAAAATAATGTTCGAACCCTAAGCAAAATCCTGTTCTAGCTACTCTTCTTGAAAAGGACAAAGGGTAAAGCGCTCGACGTTGACCCATCATTGAGAGATACACCAAGCATTCAGCTTTATTAAGCGCCGTTAGAGATGATTGGACGATCTGGCCTATAAATTGACGGTAGCCTACCGATCTATCGAGTCATTGCTGATGTCCTCGTTTAACCTGGTACCAATTTTCCGACCCCGGCGAGAAGGAGGGCTAGATGTGCCTGGGACACGGGATCTACCCCACGAGTATTGCAGAGTGTCTCAAACCAGTGATGCATGCGGTAAGGAATACATTGGGAAAAGGGTAGGCCACTTTGTGTACGTATAAAGTAACGTTTATTTGGGAAAATTAAAATACGGCATGCCCTGAGGACAAATATGGCACAAATGCACAACGGTGATGGCATTATAGTCACTGCCAAGATCATTGTGCAGGAATCAAAAACTTCGACGTGCAAAACTATTCTAACGTATGGATAAATTTCAAAAGTAAAAAGATGAATTGGAAAGACGTGTGCCTCACTATCATACGTAACAAGGCGCCTTTTTTTCAAAGTGATTTTTCCAACCTGGTTGGGTCCCACTCATCATCCCACGCAGACAACACTTGGCTAGTCGCATGAGCAGTAGCAAGGTGAGCAGTTTTAAGTTAAGCACAAAGAAACGAGCGGATTCGAAAGCTTTCAAGAGCATCGAAGATGTAGTGGAGAGAACAAAGAACACTCGATTCCGTGCCTGCCTTTTTGACTACGCTATACTTCTCACCTCAACGTATGCGTCAGAAACCTGGTCGCTGCGTAGGCATGATAGAAGATGATCACTCACCGTTATTGAACGCGCCCTCGAAAGGACGATGCTAGGAGCACCTCTCGTCAAGCAAGCGCGAAAAAGGAGCCGAAGTTTTAACCTGATTGAACGGTCAGAAATCAAAAATACCGTTCTACACGCCAAACTTTTGAAAATAAGGTGGGCTGGACACGTAATGCGCATGAACGACAATCGATGGACCACTAGTGATTGGATTCCTTGGAATGTCGAACGTACTGGAGAACGACCAACAACCCGATGGCCGAAGTTCTTCACTAAAAGCCAAGAAAATTGTATGATGCTCAACGAATTCTTAGAGCGAGCAATATAACTTCGGATGCTCTTACACGCGACAGAGAAAGGTGGGAGATTTACCGTCGCCCACTCGAGTCAAACGGCGATCAACGGGCCGACATGTGGTACAGGTGGTTACACCGTTAATATGAGAATTAAATGGAGAAGTTTAATTTAAAAAATGATTTAAATGAATTAATTTAAATGAAGAAATTATCATATATGTTTGATAGGGCTCGTTAGTCCCAACTTTCACCCACAACGCTTGAACGATTTTTACGATTATTTTATCAGTAAATGATGTTAAGTGATGAAATTACAATGATCAGCATAGTATCCCTGTATTTCGAGCTTTTTCAACCCTTTTTTCACTTCAACTTTTTTCGAGGTTGGTGTCGGTTCGACCTCGTCTCGGATTCACGAAATCTCTCATCCTTCCACGGATATGAAATTTGTACCGGGCTTGTCTGGGCATAGTCCACTGTTTACAATACAAAAGCTCAGTGGCGCGGTCGACCACCATTCAACGACATTCATGACGAGAGGAAAGTCCACAAAAAGCAGCCGAATGTGCGAGGCAAACTTCGAAGGTTTTTGTGGATGATGGGTGCGATGGAGCGAATCAGACGCAAGAGGTGCTTGGATGCACACAGTGGATGTGAAGGATAGGTTATGGGGGACAAATTTCAAAAAAATTGGACAACTTTTATTCACAAATTGGTAACTTTGTGATGTTAACATTCAACTTGCATTTATTCGGCAAACAACTGCAAGATTTAGCTGCAATGAGCTCAAGGACCTTTAATGTTATGGCTTCACCTTGCCGGTGCGTATGGTTTATCCAACGGCAGCTGGTGCAACTGCTCAGGCTGCTGGTATTTCAACGAGTGAAAATGGAGCGAGAGGGTTTGTGATGCATATTGTAATGAAAGCAGTCAGTTCTCAGTTTTTAGATGGATTGAATGACAGCTTCAGTTTTTAAAGAATTTAGCTTTTCTGTGATTCTTACACGGCTTGGGTGACTTCACATTGTTTAATTGAAAACCTACGTATAAGTCCAACCTATTAGCAAAGCTTCTGATCTTCAGGTGTTTGATGTTCTCGAAAGCAGAGTCGCGCCGCCGGCTTCCCGGACCAAATAATCCAAGTCGTTTTGGGTCAAATCACCGTGAACATCACATAGCAACCCCTGCGATTCGACTTTGTTTCTGTTAACCCAATGCCAGCAGCACCTAGTTAGTTTTCAACTTTCAACATCTATTCGAAAAAAAGCTCTTCCAATGCTAGAGAAAACTAAAGGAACCCTATTGCCTTAAATGATGCCATGAATCCTCAATCCTACCATTTTAAAAAATAATGTTCGAAAGACACAAATGTGATAAAGATGTTTTCGTAACGTTAATTTGACAGCTTTCGGCAGGTGTTTTAAGACTACTGTATCGACTCAATCTTTGAATTATAGTTACTGTTCTTCCAGTGATTATGATTATTCTTCACTAATACTATTATGCTACAGGTGGGTTATTGTTGCAGTCTATTACATCAGGAAACAAGGTTCTGGTTCGGCCCCCCTTACAACACTCCCCTTCCATCGACATCGGAACGCCTTAGCTGGGCTATCCCGAGAATTGCGAGAAGGATGGACTTGGCCTGCGTGAAGAGGTATTCGCGACGAAAGAAAAATTCCTCATTCAGCAGACGAATCCACATGAAATTTTGAAGGCTTTTGTGTACTATGATTGCGACAGAAACAAATGGTTCATGTTAAATACTGAGATCTGCATTATGAATGCGATAGCTGGTCGTGTAAAATAAAATGAATAAAATTACACCATAAAGCTGAGATACTTGCAAAATTCCAGACCGCAGATGTCAGATTATGACTTTACCATCCTCACTTTGTTATTATCAGCAGTTACTTGATACTTGATACTTGAATGGTTCGTCCTCACTGGTTGCGCAGACTCCAGCACAATCTCCATTTTTTGGAGATCTGCAGGTTAAGCCATTGTTGTTACCTAGAATCCCAAGGGCAGCCTGGCCAAACTCTGCCCCGGGTCTTTAGCACCACAGGCAGTCGTACCCCTTGTGGACCAGAGGGAGATTTGCCACCATGCGACTTTGATACCAGGACGGTGGTGGATCCTGGTATTGGTTTAACGATTAGCTAAGCTTCCTGATGGAAACGCTGGACTCCTTCTCAGCTTGGGACACTTTGCCGGAGAGTCGAAATGTCCCACTGTACATCACAGCCCTACACTCAGGAACACCTCCCAGCCACAATGAGGCAGTAAACCGTTGACAGGATTATCAGGAGTTAGCATTAACAATTTAGTGTATCACCAACAACGCCTTGTTTAGATTGTTCGAGTTGGCTTTTTTCCTCATTTGACGTATTTTGCTTTTTTCGAGTGAAAGTGTTACGAATATACAGAGAAATAGAACCAAATAATGGTACAAGATCATCTTCTTAGTGGAGATTGTATCGGGATTGGATCCCAGCTGAAAATAGTGAATCAGAGCAGGTAAACGAGGATGAAAAATTCGTCTTGAACAGCTTAATGGACGTCAAGACAGCGAAGAGGGCAAAATTTTTCATACTCAATCTTTCTTCTGGAAGTGCGATATTCCTCAGCTTTTTTTTTCTGCACAGCTGAAGTGATTTGTACAAACAATTTATGTTAATCGTTTTTAAAATAAAGCAAAAATAGGGAAATTCTTAAGTCTTGTAGATGACCATGGAGACACATCATGAAGGCCATATCTCTCCTGCTATTTATTTTTGGGAAACGGCAGAGGAAATGGGGGGTTATCGGAGTGTTTATTGGTGCAGTCCATGTTAATCAGGAGCAAGGTTCTGATTCGACCATCTCCGTAACGCCCCCTTTTTAATGCATATAGGAATACTAGTGCTTGGAAACGCACAAGGTTGAAAGCACAATCCACCACACCAACATTGTACGACATTCATGAAGAAGCAGAAATCTTCAAGCAGCACCGAGATAAAACGCAAAATAATCCATTGCTTTTTTTAGATTTCACCCTGCTGGACTTTTTTTCAGAGGTTAGAGAGGTCAAATTAGCACGCAATCTACTCAGCCAAACACTTTTATAACCTCAGCAGGTGAAACTTGATGAACAAGTTTTAAATTAATTTTAAATAAATTTCTTCTCTTAATTACTAATAATTTGGTTAACTGAACCTGAATTGAATTAATAGAACCTACTTTCACTTAACCACTGCGTGAGTAATCAAATAATTTGTTAAGATTATTCAGCGTACACGAGGTTATTAAACAACTTTCACTAGGCTAAGGTTTCGACGCCTTCGTCTTCTTGAGAGCCGAAGAACTGCGTCTATGATCTGCAGTCGCTGTTCATCGCGTTGTGGGATCGTGATAGTCGTATCCAGTCAAATCTTCTTCAGTGAAGCACCACTTAAATGATAACATCACTCCGCCTATTTTATAGAGGACGGTTGTTCACTAATTTTCGATTGACAATGATTTCTTTTCGTGTCGACAGTTCATCCTGTTGCAGTCGGTACTAGAGTAGTCATCACACGAGTCGTCAGCATCGTCGGAAAAAAAATTATCATCAATCGGCAATCATTCAAGTGATATCCTGTGTTAAAGGAACACTGTCGAGTTAGCTTCTCACTGGAGTGGTGCTCCGCTTGAGAAGATTCGACTCGATGCGACTACGAAAAAGTCACAGCAAGGCGTCGAACGGCCGTGGGTCATCGAGTCGGATCGTCGGCTGTGAGGAAGGGCGTTGAAAAGATAGCCAAATAAAAGTATTATCACAAATTCCGTTATGCTAAACAACCTGTATACTAATTATAATTATGATTATTAACGTTGTGGTTAAGTGAGAGTAGGTTTAGTAAATCATCATTTCGCGTGGTTTAGGTTACTCACTGTTTTGTGAGCGGTTAGTGTTTAAAAGAAGTTTTTTTATTGACGGGATAAAAACTACGCACCAAATTTTACCGTCTTAGTTGTGAAACTGTCTGGCTGAGCAGGTTGCTTGTCAGTTTGATTTTTTCTGGCCTCTGAAAAACGATCCAGGCGGAAGGTCAGCTACTGCATCCGAATAGTGTGGTGAAAACCTCGGGTCTACTCATTAAGAAAACAGTGAATTATTTGTCAATGACGAGCTTCAAAGAAAATCACTTCATGGATTTGCAACACGCGAAATAATCGACGACCTTCGCGGACGATGAATGCGAAGGAAGCGGATCCAATAGAAGAAGTGCGGGGGATACGCACAGTAGATTTCATGACGGGTCATACAATAATTATAGTAAAAATCCTTGTAGTTTTATTGCGAAAAAATACAAATGGTAAAAATAGCAAAAGTAGAAACAGAAAACAGTTCTTTTTTTGTACGGCTTTTGAATAGATCCAAACTATGCATTTAGTAATAAACGAGTTGCTTGCAGTTCCAGCCATGGCGGACATGAACACCTGCGTCATCGTTGGCAATACGGTCGCTGCCATATGCCGCATGGCACCGGGTTGCATGTTAAATGCTGCCATGGGTCTTCAGCCTTTTCCCCCATAGCCTTTTTCCCCCCACAGCCTTGGCAGTCTCAGGAACTCTGACGGTTTGAATCTGAATTTCTGCACAGCTTCGCTTTAAAAAAAATTTTGTGCAGACCACAAATGTCATCATGGCTCAATGGAGCAGAGAGATGTGGCAAGGCGTGGTGGACAGAGTGGTTCGAATGCTGGCGTCGGGACCGTTTGCCGCGAACTTCATCTCGGCAGTTGCCACCGTCTCATGAAAAGAGAAACCGACCGAGGACTGCTTGGGAACGATCCATCCATTTGTATGATACTTTAAACCGCTACCTTGTGAAATTAATAAATTAGTTAACCAGGAACTGTTCAATAGTCAAGGGAGCGTGAAAAACGGGAATAAAGTGCACTACATTAAGAATAATCCGTTTACCAGTAATTATTTGATTAAAAATTGAAGTCTACAAAATGAGATGAGACAAAAAACACTATGTTTCTAATTGGAAAAGCCTCATACAATTGTTTAAAAAAATATGATGAAGCAAGGTTTGAAACAGAAATTTCAACAGAACTGTGTTTAGTCATCCACTGAATATTTTCACTCCTGATCGACGGATCTCCCTCATATGAGGGACCTCGAGCCTGTTAGTCGCGAGACTACGTGGCGCGTCCCCAGGTGGCAGATAGGGGGTTAATCGCGGACCAAAAGCTACCTTTGCCTCCCTGAGACGCAAGCGGATTCAAGGGATGGACACCCGGATTCTGCTCAGACGATTTGGCACATACTTTTTGTATTTGTTAGGCGTATTCATGCATCGCTTGTGGGTGCGCTGTTGTTTGTGCAGATTGCATTCTACGAGTCAAATTGGCCAAAAAGCCTGCAATCAAGTGACAGGGAAGTATATGGGAAGCGGTTAGCAGTCGCCTCCAACAAATAAGCTCCATGTCCACTCTGGGAGAGCCTGGCAAGCTACCCGTGACTACACCCAGCCCCCCACGTTCGGAACCTAGCAAGCTATACGTGGGTATCAAAATGCTAAACACAGTAAAAAAAAATGGGCCTCATTCCCCTGATCCCGAAAGAGCCCCCTAATTTCGCAGCGTTGGGTAGGACGAGTAAGGAGAGGCTGCTAAAATCTGCAGGCCAATGGAAGCTGACAGGATCACCGAGAACTATGGTGACGATCTTTACCTACAATGTACGTACGCTTGCATCCGCGTCCTCGATAAAAGACTTGCTCATGCAAGCAAGAAGGGTAACGCCGTCTATGACACCGAAGAAGAAGTGTTCCTCGGAACATGCGACAGTAGAGGAGTCGGCGGCGTCGGCGTTCTCGTCAACACGAGTTTGTCCATGAACATCGATACATTCGAACAACTTACAACCCGAATCGGACGTTTACGATTAAAAAGATGTGGATCAACACCGGCTTTGACAATCTTCGTCGTTTACGCACCGACATCAAGCTATGACGAAGAAGAAGTCGAAGCTTTCTATATGGACTTGGAGAAGTTCTACAGAGATGACCATACATTCTTCAAGGTCATGACTGCAGATTTCAATGCCAAAATTGGACCAAAGAGAACGTCTGAAGAACGTCACATTGGCACCCATGGATTAGAATGGAACGAACAGGGTGAGCGACTATCTGAGTTTATTATGGCGACCAAGACCATCCATGGTGACACGCAATTCCAGAAGCCTTACTCTCAACGATTGTCATAGGAAGCTCCCAATGGAGAGTACCATAACGAAGTGAACCACATCATAGTAAATAGAAGGTTTTGCCTAACCCATGTCGCTGTTGTCCCAAAGTTCTACACGGGATCGGACCACCGTCTCATTCGCGCAAAATTCTATTTCTCGAAACCGAATTCCCAAAACCACCACAAATTGAGATTTATTCAATTCAGTAGTCGGCTGTTGGGAAAGATGCCATTGTCGATAACATCGACGAAGAATACGATCGGCTCATTCAACATCTTCTCGTTAGCGCTATGAAAGCTGAGAGTTCGAAAGTCACCAAAAGATGTCTGTCACCAGAAACACTCGGCTGATACGCCAGTGTGGAATCGCACGAGCTGCGGGCAACCGCGAACTAACGTCAGAACCTGCAAAACAATGCAGATAAGCGATAAAAGAAGATCTTAAAGAGAGAACAGCAGCAGTAACGGTCGAAGCTGCAGAGGCTGGAAAAAAGGATTCGCAAAGCCTACCGAAGTTTCCCCAATTACAAGACCAAGATGATTGCACTCCGGCGCGTAGACGGAGCAGTTACAGCGCTCAAAAAACGCAATGAGAAAATCACACACGAGTACTACTCAGGAGGATGCATATGTTGTGCCACCGGTTCTCCTTTCCGAAATCCAACATACCATTTCGCCGGTGAAAAAATTGAACACCACCAGATCTGGACAGAAAACGATCAGAGCATCTGAGAACCTTCCGCCATTCCTCGCAAACACACTGGGTTGACTCGTCACACGTTACCGTCTGAATGAAAGGTCCCTACTCGGTGGAAGACCAGCAAGACCGTGTTATTGTTCAAGAAGGGTAACCTACAAGAAATAGGCAACTATAGCCCAATCTGCTTGCTGTTTGTCGTCTACAAACTTCTCATTCGAGTCATCCTAAATAGGCTTGACAGAACACTGGACGAAGGACAACCATGTGAACAAGCAGGGTTTCTAAAAGGATTTACTACAATGGACCACATCCACACGATAACAAGACTCAATGAAGTATCACGGGAGTAAAAAAGAGCGCTCTGTCTCACTTCCATCGATTTAAAGAAAGCCGTTGACTCAATTTAGACAGAGGCAGTCTTGGAAGCCCGTGATAGTCAAGGAGTCCCTTGTCAGTACATAAAGATTCTTCGTGAGGTGTACAAGAATTTCACAGCCAAGACATGACCATTGTACAACGATATTAAAATCGACATCAGAGGAGGGGTATAGGCGACGCGATTCCGTCTTGCCAAAATTATTTCCCACCACCCACGAGAACGTCATGCGAACATTGGAATAGGGTAATATGAGAGTGAAAATCGATGGTCGACAAGTACACCATCTTCGCTTTGCTGATGACATCGTCGTTATAACACTAAACATTAGACAAGTGGAACGAATGGGTGCCGACTTTGATAAAGCTTGTGGAAAGATTGGCCTTCGACTAAATCTCACAAAAAACGATGTTCATGACAGAACGGATTGGTTTCCGCATACCCCATTCATGCTCAACGGCACGAATGTCTCCGAATGCTCCTGTTACGTCTATCTAGGTCGGGAAATCAACATGCTGAACGACTTAGCTCCGGAGCTGAGCAGAAGGAAACGAGCGGCTTGGGGTGGTGCTTTCAAGAGCATCGAGGGTGTAGCGAGAAGAACAAAGGAGCACCCGACTCCGTGCCCACCTTTTCGACTCAACGGTGCTTCCTGCGATAACGTATGCGTCAGAAATCTGGTCGCTGTGTAAGCAGGATAAAAGATCCCACAGCGTTGCTGAACGCGCAGTCGAAAGGACGATGCTAGGAGTATCCCGTTCCACACAAATAAGGGAAGGGATCCTTACCTCCGACCTGCGTTAACGATCAAAAGTCAATGATGCCGTTCTGTACGCCAAACAATCGAAGACAAGGTGGGCCGGACACGTGATGCGAACGAATGACAACCGATTGGCAAGAGCCATTAGTGACTGCATTCCTCGGGATATTAAACGCACTGCTGGAAGACCATCGCCTCAATGGTCAGAGTTCTTCACGAAAAGCCTAGAAGAAAGGTATGATGCTCGACGAGTTCCTAGAGCGAGGAGAACCCACAGGTCTACTCTTGCACGCAACAGATAGAAACGGAAGATTTACTGGCGCCCGCTCGAGTCACTCAACGATCAACGGGACTACAGGTGAAGAAGGTGAAGGGCATCTCCTGGTGAGGATAAGTAATTCGAGAGATTTTCCAGTAAAGAAGATAGGCTGGATGGGCAACAAAGACACCACATCGAGAAGAGGAATGGTTGTGGGACATCGACTCGGATCATCGGCGGAGAGGAAGGCGAAGACGTCAAAACTTTAGCCGAATAAATATCGGAAAGAACCCCGCGTTAGCTATCATGAAACAAGGTACACTGGCCATTATATACCGAGGTTAAATGAATGTCGGTTTACAATCAATGGACGTTTTATTTAGTGCCTATTGTTTTTCATACCAGGGTATTATGTGAGATAAAAAAATATCTTGTTCCGGCGAAACACTTAATTTCGCACATCCGCTTTCGAAGTCAGCAATGAAGTAGATGAGAATTAAGCGAGATCTTGGACCTTGGTGACATAGCTGTGAAAATGCAGCATGGCCCACTAAATATTATTAAGATCTGGTTAGGTACTGTCTTGCTGTCTCCTTTTTTCGAGCGTTTTTGCTCAATAAAATCAAGTATCTTCTTAGGGCAAAAAGGTTATGCAAATGCATATTGAAGGAGGCTTAATAACCTAAGCCACGTTCCCCATCTAAGGACTCCAAGATATTTATGGTATTTCGTCACCTCGAGTATCCATTACTATTTTCTCACTGCGATGATTCGATTGTTTCTCGATCGACAATCGGATGGTGTCTTAGCCAAAATTTAAGATGTCTCTATGACATTGCTTACAACAAAAAATTAGTAGTCATGAAGTACTGCACGTTCTACTTTCGGCACTCGTCGTAGTTCAAGTGCTTCACTATTTCATTATTGGCGCACTCTTGAGAAACGTTTTCCCACGTTGAAAGGAATAAATCTATGAATCTATGCAGTTACTTCATGGCGCAAGCGAATAAATCAACGTGAAAGCGGAAAACATGAAAATCGATCAGATGAAACAAAAGCAGTGCCATTTGTTTTTAAATGGAGCAGTGTCCTTCGATGCGGACTTCCAAGTCTACAAATGAAAAGAGGAGATTCGCAGCAGTTTTTTATTAATGCTTTGCTTTTTTATTAATAAGGACAGGCCACGGTCGCCCAATAAGAAGCTGGCTGCCGTGCAGATCTGGTCTCACATTTGTAATAATGCCCCTGGAATTGTACATGGCTCGACTTCATTCTTAGAGCGACGAGTCGAACATCTCTCAGAATTCCGCGCGATTCACCCGCATCTCGCTTACGCATCTAAGTACACTGAAAGAGAGCTTTATGGAAAATATTGCCCATTACTGCCTCGAAGCGTGAAACAGTGTAAATCATTCGGGGTTGATTTATCTGTTAGTTGTTAGTCATACAATGAACTCCATAAGGAGTCACAGACGCGACTGAACATATATACTTTGGTCCATACTGTGAATTGCGGACTCATCAAATAAAAGTCTTCTACCTAAAAAACAGAAAATCGAATGAGTTCTGAATAACTACTGAGAGGGTAGGGGAGGTCGACAGCGGTGATTACAATATCTCTAAATCCTTTTGATGATCTGGGTAAATAACTGTGAAGTCTCGATATAATGGGCGAACGCAATCGTCAATGCAAAAAGTATTTCATGGAGAGTTTGTGGAAATTTGAAACCACGGTTGACCTATTTTTTTCGCTTTTTTTGAGGAGAATCCCTATCGTATATGCCCACATTGACGAACAATACGTTTCCGCCAGATCGTTGGTGAAACATGCTTGGATACGACGACTGGTTGAGTGAGCACTTACGAAGGGCAAAACGTAGCGAAAGACATTTATAACAATTTGAGAAAATTTCTAACACTCTAAGACAAGACAGGTGCAAGAATAAAGAAAGAACAAAGAGATCAGGAACGACAAGAGGAAAAAAGAAGAAGCATGACAAGAGGACAAGACGAAGGAGAAACAGACATTGATGGCTTGACGATTCAACAACTCAAGGCTTTTTTTTTACGAGAGTACCCAAAGTGCTCAGTCTTCACAAAACAAAGAAAATTTTTGAAGCAAAAGTTACCACACTCCCACGGTGGCCTGAAACTTCTGCGCGCAAAACTCTCGAGGCATTTTGAGCGAATCCCAAAACTCCAAAAATGAATCCCAGGAAGGAAGGTCTTGCCATTGCGTGTCACTTCGTCCAATATCTCGGACAGGCTTCTTAAGGTGACGCAGGTACGTATACCTACCTACACATGCCACTCATGTGAACTCCAAGAGGTACGCCTCCATGAAAAGGTGGAAAGATTCATAAAGAGCGGCGAGGGTCCGAAGAAATAGTTAACAACGCGATTGAAATTTTGGCTTCGTTGTTATTTCACGAGGTTACGGAGGTATTTGGCTTACTAGATTGCAGTTATTTTGCCTTTCTCAAGATCGACTTTCTATTAATCTCTGCAATGGATTATAAATGTATCGTTTTCCTTTTTCAGCAATCGCGAGGTTGTTATACAACACACTTTTACTTCCGTCCAGGAACAACACAAACAGTACAACGGCAGCTGAGGTTTCGGCCGTACCGCCTTCTTCGGAGCCTGGAAAGGTACACCGATACGTAATTTACTACCTAAACCCCCAAGAGCGCGAAAAGAAGGATAAAAAATCCGAGGAATAACTACCTAAGGATCGATCATTCGAATGGAATGGTTCAGTCATCTTCTACGTGCGACCTCAAGCGTCTTGTCTTAATAGGGGCAAAATAGGTAAAAAACGATAGGTTTTTCGAGAAGCTGTTGCTCGAGCCATTATCTTTCAGATTTTCACCTTTCTATTTCTACTACTGAAGCGCCTGATCTACTAAATCACTTATCAGTGTACGCTTTTAGGTCTGAAGAAAGTGATACTGCCCACACGTCATCTACCATTGCGTCGTGTATGTTCTTTTTGTATGGAAGTAAACTGAGCTATACTAGGAAACCTCTCGGTTTCCTAGTCAAAAAACACCTGTTTGAAAGTTTTGTCATTCTGCAATATTACACTTTAAACAGTGGAAGAGGTCAATCCCATATTAACATCTTCTCTCAATAATCTGATGGACCATTTCAGTCCGTCTATAGCTGTGCCTTATCTAATGGTGCGTCGTCTGAACTATGAAGTGATTCCCAGACCGATATAAAGAGCTTCACATGAGCTTGGCAAAAACAAGTTTAATTTGCAATCTTTCCAATGTCCTTCTTCTTGTTTCGGATGGCACCCTTGGGGACATTGACTGAAAAGTAGCTCGGACAGAGGTGCGATAGAATGTTAACGGCACACGTGAATACCATATCGAGCCCAGAGAGAACGAACAAGAAGGTAAGAGCTCTTAAGAACTTGGTCGAATGAACCTTTTTTATTAAACTCATGTTAGCTTATCAATGAAAAGGATACATGTAGAACCAGTAATTAAGCACACCGTTTTAATGGTTCTGTGGCTCACTTCTGGAGGTTTTTCTTTATAGGGAAAGCAATGTGACATCGTCCAACTGGCATTCAATCAAGGGAAGGATTTACATTCAAGCTGAGCGGACAATCAATCAACCTTTTTTCGGCATTTGGCTGCGGATTCATTTGTGCTGAATACAATCTCTTCGACGCAACGCGTGATTTGGGGTTAAACAACACGTAATAAAGGATGGGAAAAAACGGATAGAGAGCGTTTCTTCACTTGTCGGTAGCTAGATCAACTCAGGCCGTTGATTGACTCCTCTTCCAAACTTGGGACAAATTCAGCAACACTGCTTATTTTTTTCTATTGCTCGTCAATGAAATTTTCCCTCTATAAATGGACCAATTTTTTTATTGAAATTTCCTTGGTAAAGGCCACTGTGGCAAAAAAGTGTGAGTACTTCTTCTACGGGGATACGACACTTCTTTAAAGCCTATTGAAAAGATTCGTGTTTAAGGAAATGGTAGCGAAAGTTACTGTCAAAATCTATTATTCGACTGGCAAGAACGTCATATATCTTTACAATTCTTAAAGTTCATCACATGAATGCTATCATGACTTTAAAGAGATTCCAACACTCGTGCGACATCACTCGAATGAAAACTTGGTAGCTGTGGAATGTCTTCTTTGACCAATAACGTTTCCTAATTGCGGAATTGCACGGTGAATATGGAAAGAATTTCATGTTGAAATTGTTTCTCGCACAGAAGTGCAATTAAAACGGCGCGGAGTTGCTTATTCACTTTTTCTTACATCGCAAATTTCTAGTGGAAGAGTCGATGGCTTCATTGCGCTGACTGTGTCTTCGTTTCGTCGTGCCTAAAAATAGATTTTGTAGAAGAAATGTTCGTATTCGACTTCTTCATACGCATTTGAATTGAGAATTAGATTCGCAATCTTCGGCTACTACTGTGCTACAGTACAACTTCCTCAATCTGAAATGATTACGACGAAAAGTTTCGATAAATTGCATCAATAACCTCCGCGGCTTCACCAACCGTTAGTCATCAGGAACTTTCAACTTAGCTTCCGTGGTAGCAGACGGTGAAGCGTCGTGCAAGCGACACGGCAAAAGTTGAACGCGAAGAACTGCGAAACTCGGTTTCGTCCACCATACTTTCCGGAATTTCCGTCTTCATCGGGAATCTTGATAACATTCTGCGTGAGAAAAGCTGCACAAGCCAAGCCGAGATTGAAACCGTCTTCAGTTATTCGATCACCTCTTGAATTTCGAAATGGCAGGGTTACATAGATTCAAATGTTGCTGCATTGACAGATAAAACTTATTCTCAGCTGATGCACACCATTTTAGACAAATCAGTTGAAGTCGCATATTCATTTCGAAAAGACCTAATATTTCTGCCCTTCACTTAAGATCGCGCCCCAGCGTTCCGCTCCATATCGTTGAGCAAATAGTTTTGCATTAGCTGGCATTGCATCTTAAAAGTCGACTACCCTTTAACATTGCATGGTTACCAGGATCGACTTTCTATTAACCTCGGCATTGGAATATGAATGCGTCGTTTTCTTGTTCAGCAATCGCGAGGTTGTTAAACAGCATACATTTACTTCCATAGAAAAACACAATACACTACAACAGTAGCTGACGTTTCGGCGGCTATCGAAGACTGCGATGCCGCCGAAACGTCAGCTACTGTTGTATTGTATTGTGTTTTTCTATGGAAGTAAATGTATGCTGTTTAACAACCTCGCGATTGCTGAACAAGAAAACGACGCATTCATATTGCATGGTTAATTAATAGGTTCTCGATTGATTAAGCCAACACGAGACTGTCATGTAAACTTTTACTCAATCACCTTTTCAAAGCCTTCGTCTTCTTCAGAGCGGGATTGATCCTAAACAATGGCCTACAGCCAGTCGTTATTGCCGCGAAGGTCTTTGTAGCTGTGTGAAGCCAATCAATAAAGACAAAACGAATAAGAATGTGGGAAGTGCTGAGGTCCGCACATTGGAGGTGAAGATGGCTCGTATGAATGAAATGAAGAAAATTGGTGGTACCTGCTGCTGGGATGGTCGTTGAGTCATGTAAGTCATAAAAAGCACTGACACAACTGTTGAGGAGAGAGGTTGGTAACAGCAGGTTTTTTTTTGCCAAATATCCGTCTCTTCATGTTTGCGGCAGCATGTAATTTGCACATAACACTTTGCGACGAAACAACTCGTGGAAGTGGGCGCTTCGAAATTCATTGTAACGTTACAGAGGTGCTTATTCCCCTTTAACAAGCGTTCATAAAAAATCTCATAAAAAGGCTGGTGATTCCACACTGTTGGCTATGTTTTCTATTAGTCATGCTTCAGAAGAAATTCGGTGTTCGAGAAATTTGCATTGCCCTGGAATTGTGTAAGAGCTTCATTTTCACCGTTCACTAACGCTGCTCGCCCGGCAATGGGAATATCTTATAAATGATTTTTGTGTGTTTCGTGCACAAACGAGAGAAGTCTTTAACATTCTTGCGACGACACTTAGTTTCGCGCTTTTGGAGAGTGGGCGACATCTGATTTATGGCTATGCTCTGTAACATCTGCAAGTGTCTTACAACCACTCCCGAAAACCATTGTGACATTTATAGGTGTCATTCGTCGCGAAAGTGTTTAAAAACTTCACAAGTAATTGATCGTTAAGTAGGTAACAACTTTGTGGGCTTTTCAACGAGCTAACTGTTCATGCTACGCCGATGAGCCTGCATTGACTAAGGATTGAAATTTGACAAATAGTGGGAATGGCCATTCTTAAAAGTCTTCTTCTATTTTATTTCACTTTCCGCTTTACTTCGTTCCACACGATTCGTCATCAGATGTATGACGGATTGTGTGGAATAAAATAGAACAAACTCGAAACTCGTCATATCTCAACACTTCTCGCATTCTATTCGCTTCCCCGCATCTCCTTCATCCACGAATGTCTTCGAGTTCTCTAGATATTTCGGTTCAGCTGCTGCTTGGAAATTGTCATATTTTTTTTCTGAATGTCGCCAACTGGTGGTCGAGCAGATTCCCACCGGCCTCCTGGAATGAAACGCGTACAACACTGTCACTTGGAGTGCAGAGAGTAAAGTGTTCCCACATAAGCCTGGTGCCAAACGTACGACTTCGGATGGATAGGAGAGTTGCTGATTCCGTACCGTGTCGTACAGTACTGTGATCGTCATAATCGGCATCCATTCCCAACTTTCCATCCGCCCCGTGTTTTTGCAACACTTCTTTTAAATAACTGTTAACGATTAAGGAATTATTCCAACACCCAATCGCAAAGAGTGCAGAAAAGAATTGCTGATATGGTGCAAGGACGTCTTCCCCATTTGATAAGTATTCGCTCTTAAAAAGATTTCTCAACAAGAAGGAGCAACGAAAGTGATGCAGTTATTAGTCAAATTAAATGGTTGTTTCACTAAAGATAAACAACAAATTTTGCTTTTCCTACACTGACAGGAAAAACTGAAAGGCTCAGACAACACTCCCCAAGCATTTTGCCTTTTTTTTAGAAGCTTGAAAACAATTTAAAAAAGGTGGCAAAAGAACTTGCAGTTAAGTGTTGTTGCGATACCATTCCTAAAGCGGGCCCTATTTTTCTTTCTTAATTCAATGTAGCTCCGGTCTAAAGTGTAGGCTACAAGAGCGATCCGACAACACATTACGCTCTAAAGAAGTCGTTTTATCATGACGCGGTTCTTGAATTTTTTAGTGAAACTCTTCAGATAATCTTCTCTGAGCCATCGAGTTCGCTTGCCGTCAGAGACACGATCTCACATCCATGGAGCATCGAAAAGAAAAACAGCTGAATGAATGCGGTATTTACTGCTAAAGAACCACCTGCTAAGAATTTTGCAAACCGGAAGTTGTGTTTCCTCGTTGTCGTTCGACTTTTGTGCTTCCTTGTTGTCATTCGATATATCTATATATAGATTTCTTCTCAGGAGCGCACTTTTACGACGCTGCTTTCTTTGATTCTGCATTTCCTTAGTTGTGGGAAAGCTAAAATTTAATGTCACTGAAGCGGAAATAATATGGCCCACATCCAATTTAAGCTGTGCTATCTCAGAAATCAGCGCATTCACTGAATTATCTTGAAGTGATGGCTTTCACATACGTCGTTTTCATTTTATACGTCACTACTCATTGCCTATATCGATATACCTAGGAGTAGGACAGCCCTTAATGTCAAGGCCTTATTAAAACGTTGGTTCGAATTTTTCTTTGAAGCAAGCAGTTTCCACATATGTAAAACTCTTGGGAACATCAAAGAGATCTGTGTATCCATGTATCCGTATTATGGTGACTGAGAACGAATGCTTAGGTGAAATCCATTTCTTTCACAATAACTCCACGGAAACGCGGAATTCCCTTTTCAATTCAGCCTCACAGAAGGTGCAATTTCCTTTATTTTTTTCAGGTGTGATTCTGTTAAAAATGAACAGTCTGGCGAACATGGCAGCAGTTGCGACACGTCCAGTGCTGCTTTCTCTTCTCACTATCACTTCAGTGTTTGGATGTGCAGTAGGTCCAGGTGGTAGCAGTTACCAATTTATAATTAAAAGCACGGATTTCTGTGAACCGACATAAATGCAAACTAACGGCGTAGGATGTTACTTAAGAGGTCACTAGCTGCCACAGATTTCTGAATGCCACCTATTCTTAGGCATCTCTTAATGGAGCAGCTTATTTACCTTGACATGAAGGGTACTTCGAAAAGGAGCTAACTTTGTGAAACATTATTTGGGGAAAAAACTCATCTTCAGATCTGAACCAAGCGGCTTCTGCTTCGCGGCCATTAGAAGTGCTTATTTTTCGTGCCAAATTTAGCGGTTTGCTCCTTTGCTCTTTTCTTATACACACATTTTTAGCCATTCGACAAACATTTTTAATGAGTGCTTTTTTCACATGTGAAGGATGAGAGGAGAGGAGGTGCACTTGTAGTTTCTCACTACTGGTTTTCTTTGCATTTTTTGAAGTAGCCACTTTTTAAAAGCTTTATTTGGATGTTCAAGAACAGGAGCCGGTTGTCCATTGGTTTTCCTCACGTAAATTCTATTTACTGTGGCTGTTTATTTAATAATCCAAAAAACCTGTCCATCTGTCCTTGGGTGGAAATGGTGATAAAAGTTCTGTACATGAGGAATTTGTAGTCATTCTCAGTTGAGGGTTAGAATAACAGAAAGACATCTACAAAAGTTTCCCTCTATCGACCACCATTTGGAAACGAGTATAAAAATCGATATCGAAAACTATAAGAATAAGAAGAGTGGAATGAATAAACACGAGAAATGCAGTGAGGTTCGAGCCTTCCAGTTGTCGCTCAACTCAAAAGTGATCTGCCAACTTGTCCTGCCCTATATTTGCTTACTTAAAGATAAAAGTTCACTTCTAATGATGATCTAGCATCCATCGATTCGTCGTAACCTACGGTCAGGCATATCAGCAGTGCTATAGGCGGACCAGTAGACTGAATAAAACGACTTCTAAAGATCATCCTCACCCAGCTACCAAAAATCGCACCAGCTCCTCTATCTAATGCCAAGACATTCTTTGTCCACCTACGGTGTGCGCAACGAATCTGCACGCAAGCAATCGAGTCATTCGATGTCACGTCACATTGTAGCAATGTGTCAAACGACTCCACAACGGAAGCCAATCTCCTGCTCCTCTTAGAGCATAACGTGATAATAAATATGCAAGGCTTATCTAGCGATGTATCGAGCCAGTGCTGCTATCCTCCGAAACAAGTCTCGTACCATTTTGCCGACCGCGGTGGGCCATGGGAGCGGGGATCGATTCCAAGTTTGTGTTGCAGGGCGTCTCCGAACACTGCGCCACACGCGCCTTTGTCCTGTGCTACATTTGCTTAATAAAATAAATACGTTCACTTCTACTGACGATGTAGCATCTATCGATTCGTCATAACTTACGCGTTAGGCCTATCAGCAGTTGAATAGGAAGACCAGTGGATGGAATAAAACGACTTCTAAAGACCATTCCCATCCAGCTGCTAAAATTCGTTCCATCTCATCTACCTAATACCAAATATTCCTTCTTCATCTACGATGGGCGCAACCAAACTGCACACACGCAATGGATAATCGAGTAGTGAAGATATATTAGCACCCTCCCTAGCATTCTTCTCATCCTTAACACATAAATAGAGCACTCATCAAAAACATGTAACGAACGGCTAAGAATTCGTGAACATGAGAACAGGAAAAGGTGACCCGGGTCAGAACAAAAGCTAGGGCTATTTCCTGAAGCAATGCCTCAAACCTAAGCAAAATTCCGTTCAAGCCACCTTTCTCAAGAGGACAAAGGACGAAGGGGTCGGCATTGGTTAATCTTTGAGAGATGCGCCACACATTCAGTTTCGTTAAGCACCACAAGAGATAAAGAGATGATTGGATGTTCTGGCCCAAACATTGACAATGGCCTACCAATGTATCGTGTCAATGCTGCTATAATCCCCAGAGTCTGCTACCAACCTCCCAACACCGGCGGGAAGGAGGGATTGGCGAGCCTGGGACAAGGGGTCGATTCCACGTGTATTGCAAGGAGTCTCTAGCCACTGAGGCATGCGGTGAAGAAGACATCGGGAAAAGGGTAGGCTGCTTTGTGTCCGTATGAAGAAACATTTATAAGGGAAAATTAAAATTCGACATCCCTTGGGAACAAACAGGCCACAAATGCACAACGTTGATGGTTTTAAAGTGAATGTCACGATCCTAGCACAGGAATCAAAATCATGGATGCGCAAGCTCTTCAAATGTCTGGATAAATTTCAGAAGTACAAAGATGAATTGGGAAGACAAGCGCCTTACTATTACACGTAACCTGGCGCCTTTTTCCATTAATTTTTTGACCTGGTTTGGTCCCAGTTGGCAACACTTGGATGGTCGCAAGAGCAGCAGCACGTTGGGCAGTTTTTAAGTTAAGCAGAAGGAAACGTGCGGCATAGAAAGCTTTCAAGAGCATCGAGGATGTAGTGAAGGGAACATAGAACACCCGAATCCGTTCCCACCTTTTCGACTACACGATACTTCCTGCCTTAACTTGTGCATCAGAAACCCTGCTCGCTGCGTAAGCATGATGGAAGTTGATCACTCAGCGTTATTGAACGCGCACTCGAAAGGACGATTTAGGAGTATCTTATGTCACATAAGTAAGGGATGGGATCCGAATTTCCGACGTGCGTCGACGATCAAAAATCAAAGGTGCCGTTCTGTATGCCAAACAGTCGAAGATACGGTGGGCCGAAACGCGTATTGTGCATGAATGACAACCGATGGACAAAAGCAGATAGTAATGAATTTCTCTGGATGTCAAACGTACAGGAGGAAGAGCACCGGCCTGATGGCTACAGTTCTTCATTAAAAGTTTAAAAGAAGATATGATACTGGACGAGTCCTTAAGCGAGCAAAATCCCCTGGGCTGCTTTTGCACTGGACGAGGAAAAGTGGAAGATTTACCGTCGCCCACTAGAGTCACTCGACGACCAACGGACCGACAAGTAATGCAGGTGATGATACCG
The DNA here is from genome assembly GCA_018806985.1 of Angiostrongylus vasorum. NCBI lineage: Eukaryota > Metazoa > Nematoda > Chromadorea > Rhabditida > Metastrongylidae > Angiostrongylus > Angiostrongylus vasorum. The sequence goes on along the minus strand of JADANN010000201.1, from coordinate 29,527 downwards.
TTAATATGAGAATTAGATATCAAGATCTAGGTATCGCTATTGAATTAACTGTCTGCCAATTTTCCCGTTTAGTTGTTTGACAAGGTTTAATTAGTCTCAACTTTTACCCACAACCGTCAAACGATTTTTACGATAATATTATTGGTAAATATCGTTAAATAATGAAATTGTTATAATCATCATTGTGTCCCTGTGTTTGGAACTTTTCCAATCCTTTTATCCACTTCAACCTTTCATGAGGACGGTTTTGGTTCGACCTCGTCTCAGATTCACGAAGTCTCTCATCCTACCGCGCACCTGAAATTCGTACCGGCCTTGCGTGGACATTGTCCACTCTTTACGATGCAGAAGCTCAGTGGGTTGGCACGCAAAGACTCCATGGACGATCGAATCGACCATCATTCAACGTCATTCATGAAGAGGAAAATCGTCAAGCATTAGGCGTCTGCGCGAAAAACAATTGGAAGGTGCTCGTGGGTGATGGATGCAACGGAGTGAATCCAACGCAGGAAGTGCTATTATCCATAGAGTATGCGTGAAGGATAGGTGGTGTGTAATAAACAAAAAGAAAACTGAACAACTTCCATTTGCACATTCGTAATATTGCGATGTTTACCTTCAACTTGTATTTATTCGTCAGAAAAGAGCGAGATTTAGCTGCAATGAGTTCAAGGACCTTTAACCTTACGGGCTTCTCGTTGCCGGTACAGATGGTTTTTTCAATGGCCCAAGGCGCAGCTGCTCAGGTTCCCGGTATTGCACCGACAGCAGAGGCAGCCAGAGGATTTGTGACGCGTATTGTAATGCAAGCAGTGTTTGATGTTCTCGAACAACAGGGTCGTGCAGCCGGTCTCTCCGACCCTATAATCCAAGTCATTTTGGGTCAACTCACTGTCAACATCAACTATCAACCATTGGAATGCCATAAGGTTTCTGTAAACCCTTCAGGGAATGGTTAGCTTTCAATTTTCAAATCCATTAGAAAGGTTTACTTAAACATAGCGGGAACCAAAAGAACCCTACTGCCTTGCATGCTGCCGTGATTCCTGAATTCTGCCATTTTAAAAGCTAATGCGCGAATGACACAAATATGATAAAGATGGCTTCGTGACATCAATTTCACAGTATTCGGCAAGTGTTTCTACCTTCGGTCCTCCTTACAACGTCCTCGTTCCATCCACGTCGGAACCTTGCAGCCAAGCTGTCCGTAGAATTGCGAGAAGGACGGAGTCGGTATGCATTAAACGGCATTCATGACGAAAGAAAAATCCTCAATCAGCAGCCGGATCCATATATGACTTTTTCGAAGGTGTTTGCGAGAAACAAACCGAGTGCAAGAAATACTGGGACCCGCTCGATGAATGCGATGGCGGGTTGTGTGAAATAAAATGAATAAAATAAAAACGATGAAGTCGGGATATTTGTAAAACTTCCGACCGCAGGTGTGTGCGGTAGGAATCAAACGCGTTATTACCCCTTCCTGGACTAACGCGTTCACGACTACACCATGCAGGTCCTTCATTTTGCCTTTCCCCTCAGCTTTAGTTTTCCAAAAAAATATTGTTTTTTTCTATTTTTTCTTCAGTTTTTCTAAATAAAATAACTCTGCTATCCTCAGCATTATTATTATCATGCGTTACCTTTCACAATTTAAAACATCACCAACAATGTCTTGTTCAGACTGCTCGAGCTGATTTTTCCCTCATTTGACGCATTGTGCTTTTTTGAATGGAAGTGCTGCGTATCCATAGAGAAAAAAAACAAAATAATTGTAGGAGATCGCTCTTTTAGTGGAGATTGTAGCCGGATTAAATCCCTGGTGAAACTATTGAAACAGCACCGATAAACGAGGATGGCAAATTCGTCTTGAAAAGCTTAACAGCGAGGCAAGACAGCGAAGAGGGCAAAATTTTTTATACTCAACGTTTCTTCTATAAGCGCCATATTCTTCAGCTTTTTTTTCCCTGCACACCTGATTTGTGATTTTTGATTTGTACAAACAATTTTTGTTCTCTTAAGACTTGTAGATGACCATCTCGACATATCGTGAAGACCATATCTCTGTCACCTTTTATTTTCGAAAACAATGGAAGAGAAGGGGGTTAGCGGAGTGAAAGAATCAAAAACAGGGCTCTGCTTCGACCACCTCCGTAATGCTCTCATTCAATGCATATGGGATCACCTTTGCTTGGCAACTCACAAGGAGGCAAGCACGATCCACTCCACTAGCATTCTTCGACATTCATGAAGAAGTCGAAAAGTCGAAATCCTGAAGCAGCACTGAGATGAAACGCAAAATAATTCATTGTTGTTTTTTTTTCGGCCGTTGTGCCTTTTTCAGAGACTGGAGCGGTGAAATTAACACGCCATCGACTCAGCCAAACACTTTCGTATCCTCAGCAGATGAAAATTTGAGGAACAGATTTTCACTTGTATAATAAACAGCTTCTTCTATATACCGTTTCAATTAACTGAACCGACTTTCATTTAGCCTCGACGTGAATAGTCAATAAGTTTCTTAGGATTGTTCAGCATTCACGAGGTCGTCAAACAATTTTCAATGGGCTTAGGTTTCGACGTCTTCGTCTTCGTGAGAGCCGAAGACCCGCGTCTACGGTCCACAGTCGCTGCTCCTCGCGTTGTGGGTCTTCGTCGTCGTATCGGGTCGAATTTTCTTTGGTGGAGCACCACTTAAAAAAGAGCATCACTCAGCATTGTCTATTTTATAGAGGACGCTTGCTCACTAATTCTCGACTGACAATGATTTCTTCTCATATCGCCAGTTCATCCTCTAGCAGTTAGCATTAAAGTAGTCAGCACACGGGACTTTTTATCATTGAAAGAAATCGTAATAAGTCAGCAATCATTCAACAACCATTCTGTATGGAAGGAACACTGTCGAACGAGTTTCTAATTCGAGTGGTGCTAGTTTTGAGAAGATTAGACTCGATGTGACTACGAAAACTCGCAATGAGACTGACGAACGGTTGTGGGCCACCGATTCGGATTGTCTACTGCGAGGAAAGCCAAGACTTTGAAAAGATGGCCAAATAAAAGTTTTGTCACAACTTTTGTTATGCTAAACAATACAAATATTGATCATTAAGGATGTGGTTAAGTGAGTAGGTTTATTAAATCATCATTTCGCTAGGTGCAAGCTACTCACTGTTTTGTGGGCGGTGAGTGTTTAAAGAAGTTTTTTGTTGCGCGAATAAAATTTATGCATCAAATCCTATCGGCTTAGTTGTGAAACTGCCCATTGTCTAGCTGAGCAGGCTCCTTGTCAATTTGACCTTTCTGGGCTCTGAAGAATGATCCAGCCGAAAGGTCAGCTATTGCATCCCAATAGTGTGATAAAACCTCGTGTCTTCTCATCGAGAAAACAACGAATTATTGGTCAGTGACGAGGTTAAGTGAAGGTATCTCCTTGGATTTGCAACACGGGAAATGTTCGCCAATATTCGCGGGACGATGAATCGAGGGAAACGAATCGAATTGAAGAATTGCGGGGGTACACACAGTAGATGTCTTCACGGGTAATGCATTAATGATAGTAAGAATCTTTGCATCAGCAGCTTTGTTGTGAAATAATACAAACAGCAAGAAGGGCGAAAAGTAGGGACAAAGAATAGTTCTCTTTTTAACACCGCTTTTGAATGGGCACAAACTATGCACTTTCTTAATAAGCGAGTTTTTTTTACAGTAATGGGTATGGCAATGATGAATACTTGCGTCATCATCGGCAATACGGTCACTACCATATGCCGCATGGCGGAAATTGCATGTTAAATAATGCCATGCATTTCCAGCAAATTCCGGCCACAGCGCTATCAATTTCGGGAACTCTCACGACCACAAATGTCATCATGGCGAATTGGAGTAGAGAGATGTGGCAAGGCGTGGTGAACAGAGTGGTTCGAATGCTGGCGTCGGGACCGTTTGCCGCGAACTTCATCTCGGCAGATGCCACCGTCTCATGAAAAGAGAAACCGATCGAGGACTGCTTGGAATGGATCATCCATTTATATTATATTTTAAACCGTTAGCTTGTGAAATCAATAAACTGGTTAACCAGGAAAGGGTTCAATATATCAAGGGAGCGTGAAAAACTGCAATAAAGTGCACTACATTAAGAATAATCCGTTTACCAGTAATTATTTGATTAAAAAATTGAACGTCTACAAAATAAGATAAGACAAAAAGACGTCTTCGTCTTTTTCAGAGCCAATGATCCGACTCGATGCCCACAGACCTTCTTCTTCTCGTTGTGGAGTCTTCGTCGCGTATGGAGCCTGACCATCTTTAGTGGAATATCTCTCAATGGAAACAGTGCGAAAAAACAAGTTACTATCAACGGGAAATCACGACCATCTGAAAAAAAAATTCAGTATGTAAGGGCATTTCCCTCATATGAAGGATCCGGATAGCCGGTTAGTCGCGAGGCTGTGTGGCGCGTCCCCACGTGGCGGATAGGAGGTTAATCGCGGACCAAAAGTAACCTTTGCTTCCCTGAGACGCAGGTGGACCCAGGGAATGAACTCGCTGTTTCAGCTGCGTCGTTGCAACCTTTCTGTATTTACGAAGCGTGTTCATGCAAGCGTGTATGGGTACGTTCTAGATTATGCGGATTGTATTCTACGTGTCAATTCGGCCAAAAAGCCTGCAATCAAGAGACAGGGAAGTATATGGGAGGCGGTTAGGAGTCGCCTCCAACAAATAAGCTCCATGTCCGCTCTGGGAGAGCCCTGGCAAGTTACCCGTGAGTATACCAAGCCCCCACGTTCAGAGCCTAGCAAGCTATACGTGGGTATTAAAAAGCTAAAAACAGTAAAAGAAACGGGCCTCATTCGCTTGAACCCGAAAGAGCCCCCAATTCGACAGCGTTGGGTAGGACGAGTACGGAGAGGCTGATGAAATATCAGCGCCTATGGAAGCTGCCTGGATTGCAAAGAACTAAGGTGATGATCTGTACCTACAATACACGTACACTTGCATCCGAGTCCTCGATAGAAGACTTGCTCATGCAAGCAAGAAGGGTAAAATACGACGTCATCGGCCTGGCCGAGACGAAACCACGCCACCCATTCAGCGCCGTCTATGACACCGGAGAAGAACTGTTCCTCGGAACATGCGACAGTAGAGAAGTCGGCGGCGTCGGCGTTCTCGTCAACACGAGTTTGTCCATGAACATCGATTCATTTCGAACAACTTACAACCCGAATCGGACGTTTACGATTAAAAAGATGTGGATCAATTCCGGCTTTGACAATCTTCTTCGTTTACGCGCCGACATCAAACTATGACGAAGAAGAAGTCGAAGCATTCTATATGGACTTGGAGAAGTTCTACAGAGAAGACCACATATTCTTCAAGGTCATCATTGGAGATTTCAATGCCAAGATTGGACCAAGGGAGAACGTCTGAAGAAAGTCACATTGGGACCCACGGATTAGAATGGAATGAACAGGGTGAGCGGCTATCTGAGTTTAATATGGCGACCAAGACCATGCGTGATGACACGCAATTCCAGAAGCCTTACTCTCAACGATGGTCATAGGAAGCTCCCATTGGAGAGTACCATTGCGAAATGGACCACATCATAGTAAAAGAAGGTTTTGCTTAACTGATGTGGTATCTCAAAATTCTACACGGGATCAGACAATCGCCTCCTTCGTGCAAGATTCTATTTCTCGCGGAAAGGAGAAAATGCCACTGAATTCAAAAACCGAAGTCCCAGAACCGCCACAAATTGGAACTTATTCAATTCAGTAGTCGGCTGTTTGAAAGATGCCGTTGTCGATAACATCGACGAATAATACGATCGGCTCATTCAACATCATCACTTTAGCGCTATGAAAGCTGAGAGTGCGAAACTCACCAAGAGGCGTCTGTCGCCAGAAAGCACTCGAGCTGATATACCAGCATGGAATGGCACGAGCTGCAGACAACTACGAACTAACGTCCGAACTTGTAACACAGTGCTGATAGGCGATAAAAGAATGTCTTAACGAGAGAAGAGCAGCAGTAGTGGTCGAAGCTGCAGAGGCTGCTGAAAAGCATTCGCAAGGCAGACCGAAACTTCGCCAATTACATGAGCAAGACGATTGCACTCCGACGCTCAGACAGAACAGTTACAGTGTGCAGAAAGGAAATGGAGAAAATCGTTCTCGGATACTACTCAGATCTCTTCGATAGCCACGTCCATCATTCGTCACATGAAATAAATGAGGATGGATACGTTGCACCACCGGTTCTCCCTTCTGAAATCCGACTTGCCATTTCTTCGGTGAAAAATCGAAGAGCTCCGCGTCCGGTCAGGACAAGACCTGAACAGCTGATGAACATTCCGCCAGTACTCATAAAAACACTGGCTCGGCTCTTTACACGTTATCTGTCTAAACGCAAGCTCCCTATTCAGTGGAAGACCTGGAAGACCGTGCTAATGTTCAAGAAGGGGTCACCTCCACGATATCGGCAACTATCGCATAATCTGCTTTCTAATTGCTGTCTGCAAACCTTTTTTCTTGAGTCATCCTAAAGAGGTTTGAGAGAACAGTGGACGAAGGGCATCCATGTGTGCAAACAGGGTTTCGAAAAGGATTTAGCACGATGAACTACATTGACACGATATCAAGACTCATTGAAAGTATCGCGAGAGTACAAAAAGATCGCTCTCTCTCACCTTCACCGATTTAAAGGAAGCTGTTGACTCAATGGAGACAGAAGCAGCCATGGAAGCACTTGATAATCGAGGAGACGCTATTCAGTACATAAAGATTATTTGTGAGCTGTATTGAAATTTCATAACCAAGATATTACCATTCTACAACGGCATTAACATCGACGTCATGAGAGGGGTTAGGCAGGACGACACCGTCTCGCCAAAATTATTCCTCTTGGTATTGGAAGCTCGTGATAGTCAAGGAGTCCCTACTCAGTACATAAAGATTCTTCGTAAGCTGTACAAGAATTTCACAACCAAGACATGACCATTGTACAACGATATTACAAATCGTCGTCATAGGAGGGGTTAGGCGAGGCGATTCCGTCTCGCCAAAATTATTTCCCGCCACCCTCGAGAACGTCATGCCCATGGGAATGGGGTAATATGAGAGTGAAAACCAATGGTCGGCAATTACGTGTTCTTCGCTTTACAGATGACATCGTCCTTATAACACCAAACATTAGCCAAGTGGAACGTATGCTTACCGACTTTGATAAAGCCTGTGGAAAGATTGGTCTTCAACTAAATCTCACAAAAACGATGTTCATGAGGAACGGATTGGTTTCGTATGCGCCATTCGCGCTCAACGGAACGAATATCTCCGAATGCTCCAGCTATGCCTATCTATGTCGGGAAACCAACATGCTGAACGACTTAGCTCCGGAGCTGAGCAGAAGGAAACGAGCGGGTAGGGGGCTTTCAAGAGCATCGTGGATGTAGTGAAGAGACGATGCTAGGAGTATCCCTTTTCACACAAGTAAGGAAGGGATCCTTAACTCCGACCTGCGTTAAGGATCAAAAATCAATGATGCCGTTCTGTACGCCAAACAGTCGAAGATAAGATGGGATGGACATGTGAGGCGTATGAATGACAACCGATGGACAAGAGCCGTTAGTGATTGAATTCCTCGGGATGTTAAACGCACTGCAGGAATACCACTGACTCAATGATCGGAGTTCTTCACGAAAAAGCCTAGAAGAAATATATGATGATCGACGAGTTCCTAGAGCGAGCAGAACACACTGGGCTGCTCTTGCACTCAACAGGGAAAAATGAAAGATTTACTGGCGCCCGCTCGAGTCACTCAACGATTAACGGGACTACAGGTGATGCAAGTGAAGGGCATCTCCTGGGTGAGGATGAATCATTCGAGAGATTTCTACAGTAAAGAACATAGGATTGATGCGCAACGGAGACACCACATCGAGAAGACGAACGACTGTGGACATCGACTCGGATCATCGGCTCAGAGGAAAACGAAGACGTCGGAACGTTAGCCAAATAAATATTGGAAGCAACCTCGCCTCAGCCTCTCTTTTAAACAAGGCACACTGATCATTTATACCGAGGTTAAATGAATGTCGGTTTGCAATGAATTGACATTTTATTTAGTGGCTATTGTTTTTTCATGCCAGGGTATTATGTGAGATTAAAAAATGTATTCCGAGGAAATATTGAATTTCGCAAAAGCGCTTTCGAAGTCAGCAACGATGTAGATGAAAATTAAGCGAGATCTTGGACCGTGGTGACATAGCTGTGAAAAAGTGCAGCATGGCCCTACTAAATATTACTAAAGCTCTGGTTACAGTACTCTCTTGCTGTCTCAGCTTTTTCGAGCGTTTTTTGCTCAATAAAATCCAGCACCTTTCTTAGGGGCACAAAGATTATGTAAAAGCATGCTGAAGGAGATTTAATAACCTAAGCCACGTTCCCAACTAAGGATTCCAAGGTATTCATAATATTTCATCACCTCGAGTACCCATTACTATTTCCTCACCGCGATGTTTCAATTGTTTCTCGATCGATAATCGGATGGTCTCTTAGCAAAAATTTAAGATCTCTCTGTGACACTGCTTTCAGCCAAAATTAGTTGTCATGGAATACTGCATGCTGTACTTTCAGCACTCGTCATAGTTCAAGTGCTTCATTATTTCATTGTTGGCACACTCTTGAGAAACGTTTCCCACGCCGAAAGGTAAACCAATCCGTGGCTTTCGATCTGAAGCTGTGGAGTTACTTCGAAGCGAAAGCCATTAAATCAATGTGGAAGCGGAGAACATAAAAAATCGATCAGATGAAACAAAACAGTGCCATTTGCTTTTTAAATGAAGCAGTGTGCTTCGATGCGGACTTCCAAGTCTACAAATGAAAAGAGGAGATTCGCAGCAGTTTTTATTAATGCTTTGCTTTTTATTAATAAGGACAGGCGACGTCGCCGAATAAGAAGCTGATTGCCGTGCAGATCTGGTCTCACAGTTGTAATAACGCCCCTGGAACTGTACATGGCTCGACTTCATTCTTAGAGCGACGAGTCGAACATCTCTCAGAATTCCGCGATTCACCCGCATCTCGCTTACATATTCTGTACACTGAAAGAGAACTTTATGGAAAATATTGGCCCATTACTGCCTTGAAGCGTGAAACAGTGTAAATCATTCGGGGTTGATTTATCTCTTAGTTGTTAGTCATACAATGAACTCCATAAGTGTACTCCATAGAGTCACAGAGGCGACTGAAATATAAATATATGGTTTGGTCCATACAGTAAATTGCGGACTCATCAAATAAAAGTCTTCTACTTAAAAAAGTAGAAAATCGAATGAGTTCTGAATAACTACTGAGAGGGTAGGGGAGGTCGACAGCGATGATTACAATATCTCTAATTCCTTTTAAACATCTGGGTAAATAGCTGTGAAGTCTCGGTATAATGGGCGAACGCAATCGTCAGTGCAAAGAGTTTTTCATGGAGAGTTTGTGAAACGTCGGAACTACGGCTGGCCTCTTTTTCACTTTTTTTTAGAAGAAGGCAGGAAATATAGCGAAAGGACATTTTATAATAAATTAGGAAAATTTCTAACACTACAAAACATGCGAGGTGCGAGAATAAAAAAGAGCAGAGAGGAAAGGAACGGAGCGACAAGAGGGAAAAAGAAGCATGACAAGAAGACAAGACGAAGGAGAAACAGACATTGATGGCTTGACGATTCAACAACTCAATGCTTTTTTTTTACGAGAGCACCCAAAGTGCTCAGTCTTTACAAAACAAAGAAAATTTTGAAGCCAAAGTTACCACCTTCCCACGGTGTTCTGAAACTTCTGCGCACAAACCTCTCGAGACATTTTGAGTGAATTCCAAAACTCCAAAAATGAATCCCAGGAAGGAAGCCTTTGCCATTGCGTGTCACTTCGTCCAATATCTCGGACAGGCTTTTTTTAAGGTGACGCAGGCACATATACCAGTATAGTAGCACTACATATGCTACTCATGTAAACTCCAAGGGGTACGCCTCCATCAAAAGGTGGAAAGATTCATAAAGGACGACGAGGGTCCGAAGAAATACTTCACAACTCGATTGAAATTTTGGCTTCGCTGTTATTTGCCGAGGTTACGGAGGTATTTGGCTTACTAGGTTGCCGTTATTTTGTCTTTCCCAAGATCGTCTTTCTATTAACCTCTGCAATGGATTATAAATGTGTCGTTTTCTTTTTCAGCAATCGCGAGGTTGTTATACAACACACGTTTACTTCCGTCCAGAAACAACACAAACAGTACAACGGCAGCTTGAGGTTTCGGCCGTACCGCATTCTTCAGAGCCTAGAAATGTACACTGATATGTAATTTACTACCAAAACCCTCAACAGCACAAAAAGAAAGATAAAAATCCGAAGAATAACTACCTAAGGATCGATCTTTCGAATGGAATGGTTCAGTCATCTTCTACGTGCCACCCCAAGCGGCTGTTTTTAATAGGTGGAAGGTCGGTAGGAAACGACAGGTTTTTCGAGGAGCTGTTGCTCGAGCTATTATCTCTCAGATTTTCACCTTTCTGTTTCTACTACTGAAGCGCCTTATCTACTAAATCACTTATCAGTGTACGCTTTTAGGTCTGAAGAAAGTGATACTGCCCAGACGTCATCCACCATTGCGTCGTGTATGTTCTTCTTGTATGGAAGTAAACTGAGCTATATAAAAACCTTGCGATTGCTTAGTCAAAAAACACCATGTTTAAAACCTTTATCATTCTGCAATATTACACTTTAAACAGCGGAAGAGGTCAATCCCATATTGGCATCAACACTCGTATGTTCAGTAGGAGAAGTATGAAGATTTGATCAACTCACTTATTGTTGATGTTGGGAGTGCTAATTCAGAGTTATGCATTGATGTAATACCGTGCAGTTAAAACATCGGTCTTTTAAAACCGACTCTCATTAAACCTCCGTAAAAATATTCAATAAATCTTCCTGGGTTGATAAGCTGACACGACGAGGTCGATATAGATGTTTATAGCATAGTAGTCCAAGAAGGTTTGCTTACTACTCCCGAGGCTAAATGACGGCCGGTTTGAAAAACCATTAATGATGTCCTACATGTTTCAGCTAACACAAGGTTAGTATATACTTCTATTCGGCTAACGTTTCGGCGCCTTCGCTTTCCACAATGTCGCATTGATCCGTGTCGATGGTCCATAACTAGTGGATCTGGCTATGTGAGTTTTCGTTAGTCGCATTGGATTTGGTTTTAACTGGTTGCGTACCCCTTGTTTTTATTCAAATTGCATTGCTGAAATTCTTTTATTTCGGTTTTCTTTTAAATTATTGTAACAGTTTTGGTTACTGGTTGTTACTCATTCTTTCTATTGCGTTATTTATCAGCTTATAACTCTAGCCGTTTGTATGCTGCCGATAAATATATAGTGAGAGTCTGATTGCAGTATGGCCTCTCCTTAGTCCTGAGCATTCGCTGAAACACCTGTTGCGTTGATTATTCCGGCTATAAGATCAGGCACAGCTATAGACCGAGTGAAATAGTCCATCAGATTATTCAGAGAAGATGCTAATATGGGGTTGACCTTCCACTGTTTGAAGTGTAATATTGCAAAATAACAAAGCTTTAAAACAAATGTTTTTCTGACAAGTCCTTCTGTTGGAAGTACTTAAATAGTTAAGGACAAGACAAATGTGTCGTTCTCTTCTTCAGCAATCGCGAGGTTTTTATATAGCACACGTTCAGTTCCACACAAAAAGGGCACACACGACCTATCGGTAGCTGACGTTTGGGTAGTATGAGAGACTAGAAGCGCGAAATGATAAGTAATTTACTAGTTCAGGAGCACCAGTAGTGGAAACAGAGAGGTGAGAATCTGAAAGATAACAGCACGACCAACAGCTTCTTGAAAAACCTGTCGTTTCTTACCGACCTTCCACCTATTAAGAAGAGCCGCTTGGGGTGGCACGTAGTAGATGACTGAACCACTCCATTCGAAAGATCGATCCTGAGGTAGTTGTTCTTCGGATTTTTATCTTTCTTTTTTGTGCTGTTGGGGGTTTACGTAGTAAATTACATATCAGTGTACCTTTCCAGGCTCTGAAGAAGGCGGTACGGCCGAAACCTCAAAGCTGCCGTTGTATTGTTTGTGTTGTTTCTGGACGGAAGTAAACGTGTGTTGTATAACAACCTCGCGATTGCTGAAAAAGGAAAACGACTCATTTTGTAATCCATTACAGAGATTAATAGAAAGTCGATCCTGTCAAAGGCAAAATAACGGCAACCTAGTAAGCCAAATATCTCCGTAACGTCGGCAAATAACAACGAAGCCAAAATTTCAATCGAGTTGTGAAAATTTCTTCGGACCCTCGTCGTCCCTTTATGAATCTTCCACCTTTTAATGGAGGCGTACCCCTTTGGAGTTTACATGAGTAGCATGTGTAGTTATATGTGCCTGCGTCACCTTAAAATTCTGTTCCGAGATATTGGACGAAATGACACGCAAGGGCAATGCATTCTTTCCTGCGATTCATTTTTTGAAGTTTTGGAATTCACTCGAAATGCCTCGAGAGTTTTGCGCGCAGAGGTTTCAGGCTAAACGTGAGAGTTTGATAACTTTTACTTAAAAATTTTCTTTGTTTTGTGAAGACTGAGCACTTTGGGTACTCTCGTAAAAAAGCATTGATTGTTTAATCGTCAAGCCGTCAATGTCTGTTTCTCCTTCTTCTTGTCTTCTTGTCATGTTTCTTCCTTTCCCTCTTGTCGTTCCTGTTCTCTTTCTTCTTTCCTTATTCTTGCACCTGTCTTGTCTTAGAGTGTTAGAAATTTTCTCAAATTATTATAAATGTTCTAACCTTTTTTGTTTTACTGCCTACTCTTTTTAATGGCAGGGTATATTGCGGAATATAACTTCAGCGAAGCTGAGATATTTGCAAAACTAGCTGAGAGACAGGCGAAACGGAGGACCCGCATGGTGTGGTGGTCACCGCGTTACTTCCCGGAAAGGACAATAGCGCGTTCGGTCCCCACTCATAGGCACCTGCGGTCCAGAGTTTTGCAAATATCTCAGCTTCGTTGAAGTTATTATAAATGTCTTTCGCTACATTTTGCTCTTCGTAAGCGCTCACTCAACAAGTCGTCGTATCCAAGCATGTTTCCTCAACGATCTGGCGGAAACGTATTGTTCGTCAATGTGGGCATACACAATAGAGATTCTCCTCAAAAAAAGCGAAAAAAGTCGCCAAGCATGGTTTCAAATTTCCACAAAGTCTCCATGAAAACTGCATTGACGATTCCGTTCGCCCACTATACCGCGCCTTCACAGTTATTTACCCAGATGTTCAAAAGGAATTAGAGATGTTGTAATCACCGCTGTCGACCTACCCCTACCCTCTCAGTTGTTATTCAGAACTCATTCGATTTTCTATTTTTTAAATAGAAGTCTTTTATTTGATGAGTCCGCAATTTACTGTATGGGACCAAAGCATATATTTATATTTCAGTCGCTTCTGTGACTCCTTATGGAGTTCATTGTATGACTAACAACTAACAGATAAATCAGGGTGAATCGCGCGGAATTCTGAGAGATGTTCGACTCGTCGCTCTAAGAATGAAGTCGAGCCGTTGTGTTAGCTTAGTCACTTGCGAAATGCACACCTTCCACTCGACTAGGTTCACTCATATAGTCACCGCCTTTGTCATTAGCGCTAACCATTGTAACTCTGTGTGCTACAAGGCGGCAAAACAAGCTGTAACGAATTAACTGACAACGTAGAGCGTAGTGTATAAGTTCAACGATCCCCACTGAATTCACTCGACCTGCCACTTTCAAGCATTGCTTTTAAGACTGCATTGATTCGTTAATCTAATTAACTGGTTAATTAAACTAAGTAGTGAGCTGGTTAATCTTGTCGTTTTGAAGGAAGGATTTCTTCCTTTATAGAGAATCACGCTATGAGGCCAAGCTGCTGGTGACTTGCATATATTTTCGTTACTTTTTTAGTTTCGATAAAACCGTGCTCGATTAATCATGACCATCGCGGACGACTATTACGAGGTAAAGAAGCAAGTGAAAAATGTTCTGCGATGCGTACAAGTCGTAAAGCCGGACTCTCCAGGTATCCAAGTAATTGAGGATTTGTTTATTTTACATGACTCGCTATGAAATCTACCGTTCAAATCCTAGCTGTACTAGAATTCATTTCGTTTCCCTTGCATTCATTGCCTATCAGGTTCTTCCAACATTACGCATGTTGATTGATTGCTTCTTGAAGATTTCGTTTCCTTCTTGAATGTAGTAGCGTGCTGCTCAAGTCTATTCACCTAGCAATCTTGTTTCCAAATCAGAAAGAATTGTATAAAGCTTTCCTTGCATCGTGTCTTTCTCTTCATTACCACAACCGACTTTCTATTAACCTCGACAATGATCGAAGACTTTAACCTTTTTATTTACTGCCTACTCTTTTTGATGGCAGTGTATATTGAGAAATATAACTTCAACGAAGCTGAGATATTTGCAAAACTCTGGACCGCAATATACCCTGCCATCAAAAAGAGAAGGCAGTAAGTGAAAAGGTTAAAATTGTGATTATAACTATAGCCTCAGCTTAACTGGGGTTCAATGACCGGTTTGGGCTCCCCAGATCAATCCCGTTGACAGGTGATTGCTGATGGCAAAAAGATCGATAGAACTAGCTGAGAGGCAGGCGGAACGAAGGACCCACATGGTGTGGTGGTGAACGTGTTACTCCCCAGAAAGGACAATAGCGCGTTCATTCCCCACCATAGGCACCTGCGGGTCCAGAGTTTTGCAAATATCTCAGCTTCGTTGAAGTCAATGATCGAAGAATTCCATTATCTTCCACTCACGACTTATACAAAGCGCTGAGTGTGCAAAGAAGCTATTCTGTGTTCCACGTTGTTGAAATTTTGGTTTACCACTTTCTCTGTTCGCTTATAGAGGTGTTTGGTTGAGTAGATTGCAGTCAACTTGACCTTTCCAGTCCCTGAGGAAGGCCAAATCCGCAGAAACGTCAGCTTGCTCTTGAATAATGAATGAAAATAACATCTTGTGTTTGCTCAACAAAAATTTAAAGAACTGTTCACTTTCTTCAGTCCACAGAGGACCAATCTACAAGGGACGACGAAAAGCATTGAATGCTAGATGTGCTGGAATCCGCACAGTGTGTTTACGCCGAGTCGCGTAAAAATTAAACGAGGATGTCCTAACCTTTTTATCAGTGCCCACTATTTTTTAATTCGATTCATTCGAAGAACTTACAACCCGAATCGGACGTTTACGATTAAAAAGATGTGGATCAATTCCGGCTTTGAAAATCTTCGTCGTACACGCGCCGACATCAAACTATGACGAAGAAGTCGAAGCGTTCTATGTGGGACTTGGAAAAGTTCTACAGAGAAGACCGTACATTCTCCAAGATCATCATTGCAGATTTCAAAGCCATGATTGGACCAAAAAGAATGTCTGAAGAACGTCGCATTGGGACCCACGAATTAGAATGGAACGAAGAGGGTGAGTGGCTCTCTGAGTCCATCATGACAACCAATACCATCCATGGTAACTCGCAATTCCAGAAGAACCGCCCTCAACGCTTGACGTGGGAGTCTCCCCATGGAGAGTACCATAACGAAATAAACCACATCATAGTAGTTGGAAGGTTTTGCCTAACCGATGTCGCTGTTGCCCCAAAATTCTACACAGGATCAGACTACCGCCTACTTCGTGCAAGATTTCGTTTCTCACAGAAAGAAGAAAAAACTGCTGAATTCAAAAACGGAGTCCCAAAGGGCACCGTTAACTGGGACCTATCCAGTTGATTACTCGGCTGTTGGGAAACTGCCATTCTGTGGACTACATCGTCGAGAAATACGATCGGCTCATTCAACATCTTCGCGTTAGCGCCTCAGAGTTCGAAAGTCACCAAGAGACTTCCGTTTCCAGAAACTCTCGAACTGATACGCCAGCGTGGAATTGCACGAGCTGTAGGCAACCAAGAACTAACGTACTGAACTTGCAAAACTGTACAGACAGGAGATAAAAGAAGATCTTAAAAGAGAGAAGAGCAGCACTAATAACCGAAGCTGCAGAGGCTGGGAAAAGCATTCGCAAAGCTCACGAATACCTCCGAAAGTTCGTTGAATGCCACAGTAAAAAAAGAACTGTGTAAGTGAGAAGTTCTTATGAACGGCAAAAAAACTAAAGCTGAAACAGAATCTTAGAATGAAACCTCGTCTTTTAGTAAAGTTATATGGCTGACATCATGCCACCAGTAGTGAAAAATTTTCAGTGGATGACCGAACATAGTTCTGTTCGAATTTCTGTTTCAAACCCTGCTTCATCATATTTTTTTCAGGCAATAGTATGAGGCTGTTTTTCCAGTTAAAACACAGCGTTTTTGTCTCATCTCATTTTGTTGACGTTCAATTTTAATCAAATAATTACTGGTGAACGAAATATTCTTAACGTAATGCATTTTATTGCAGTTTTTCACGCTCCCTTGATTATTGAACACTTCATGGTTAGCCAGTTTATTGATTTCACAAGACAACGGTTTAAAATATCATATAAATGGATGGATCGTTTCAAGCAGTCCTCGGTCGGTTTCTCTTTTCATGAGACGATGGCAACTGCCAAGGCGCAGTTCGCGGCAAGCGGTCCCGACGCCAACATTCGAACCACTCTCTTCACCGCGCCTTGCCAGATCTCTCTACTCCAATTCGCCATGACGACATTTGTGGTCTGCACGAAATTTTTTTTTCGAAACACTGTTGTGCAGAAATTCAGATTCAAACCGTCAGAGTTCCTGAGATTGTCATGGCTGTGGGAGGAAAAGGCTGGAAACCCATGGCGGCATTTAACATGCAATTTCCCGCCATGCGACATATGGCAGTCACCGTATTGCCGATGATGACGCACGTGTTCATGTCCACCGCGCCCGGGCGATGCAAGCAACTCGTTTATTACTAAATGCATAGTGTGGATCCGTTCAAAAGCCATACGAAAAAGAACTGTTTTCTGTCCCTATTTTCCGCCATTTTTACTATTTCTACTATTTCACAATAAAATTACAAAGATTTAGTATAATTACTGCATGACCCACTGTGACATCTACTGAGCGCATCCTCCGCACATCTTCTACTGGATCCGCTTCCCTCGCATTCATCGCCCGCGAAAGGTCTTCGAATGTTTCGCATGTTGCAAACCCAAGAAGCGACCTTGTCTTAACCTCGTCGTTCACCAGTGATTCATTGTTTTATTAAAGAGTAGACATGCGGTTTTTATCACACTATGCCGACTCAATAGCTGACCTCTCATCTGGATCGCTTTTCAGAGGACAGAAAAAATCAAACTGACAAACAAATTGCTCAGCCAGACAGTTCCACAACTAAGCCGATAAAATTTGCTGCATAGTTTTTATCCCCGCAATAAAAAACTTTTTTAAACAGCTAACCGCTCACAAAACAGTGAGTAGCCTGAACCAAGCGAAATGAATTGTTTTTATGATTTACTAAACCTACTCTCACTTAACCACAACGTTAATAATCAATATTTAGAATGCTTAGTATAACGGAATTTGTGATAAAAAATTTTATTTCGCTTTCTTTTCAACGCCCTTTCTCACAGCCGGCGATCCGACTCGATGGCCCACAGCCGTTCATCGCCTTGCTGTGGGTTTTCGTAGCCGCATCGAGTCGAATCTTCTCAAGCGAAGCATCACTCCAGTCAGAAGCTAACTCGACAGTATTCCTTTTACACAGATGGTACTTTAATGATTGCCGATTGGCAATGATTTTTTTCCCATGCCGACAATGCCGACGACTCGTGTGATGACTGCTCTAGTACCGACTGATACAGGATGAACTGTCAACATGAAAAGAAATCATTGTCAGTCGAAAATTAGTGAACAACCACCCTCTATAAAATGGTCATTGCCGAGTGATGTTCGTATTTAAGTGGTGCTCCACTGAAGAAGATTCGACTAGATACGACTATGAAGACCCACAACGCGATGAAGAGCGACTACAGATCATAGACGCGGTTCTTCGGCTCTCAAGAAGACGAAGGAGTCGAAAACTTTAAGCCCTAGTGAAAAGTTGTTTAATAACCTCGTGTACACTGAATAATCTTAACAAATTATTTGATTACTCACGCAGTGGTTAAATGAAAGTAGGTTCAATTAATTGAAATGACTGGTATTTAAAAGAAGCTGTTTATTATACGAATTGAAATTGGCTCACCAAGTTTTATCTGCTGAGGTTATGAAAGTGTTTGGCTGAGTAGATTGCGTGTTAATTTGACCTCTCCAGGCTCTGAAAAAAAGCCCAGCAGGCGAAATCTAAGAAAATAGTGGATTATTTTGCTCTTCATCTCGGTACTGCTTGAGGATTTCGGCTTCTTCATGAATGTCGTAGAATGCTGGTGTGGTGGATTGTGCTTTCAACCTTGAGAGTTCCCAAGCAAAAGTGTTCCCGTGTGCACTAAAATGGAGCATTATGGAGGTGGTCGCACCAGAACCCTGCTCCTGATTAACATGGACTGCACCAATAAACACTCCGATAACCCCCCATTTCTTCCGCCGTTTCCAAAAATAAATGATAGAAGAGATATGGCCTTCTAAAAGTCTCAAGAATTTGCTTTTTTCTATTTCAAAAACGAGGAATATAAATTGTTTGTACAAATCACTTTAGCTGTGCAGAAAAAAAAGCTGAGGAATATCGCACTTATGAAAAGAAAAATTGAGTCTGAAAAAATTTTTGTCCCTCTTCGCTGTCTACACGCCGTTAAGCTGTTCAAGACGAATTTGCCATCCTCGTCTACCTTCCCGTGATTCATTACTTTCAGCTGGGATCCAATCCCGATACAATCTCCACTAAAAAAGCGATGTTGTACCCTTATTTTGTTTTTTTTTCTCTGTAGATTCGTAGCATTTTCACTCAAGAAACAAAATACATCAAATGAGGAAAAAAATCGACTCGAACAATCTGAACAAGACATTGTTGGTGATACACTAAATTGTTAATGGTAATTCCTGATAATCCTCCCAACGGTTTACCCCTCATCGTTGCTGGGAGGTGTTCCTAAGTGTGGGGCTGCGAGGGGATTTCGACCCTCCGGCAGGGTGTCCCAAGCTGCGAAGGAGTCGGACGATTCCATCAGGAAGCTTAGCTAAGCGTAAACCAATCCGAGGATCCACCATCGTCCCGGTATCAAAGTCGCACGGTGGCAAATCTCCCTTTGGTCCACAAGGGCAACAACTGCCTGTGGTGGTGAAGACCTGGCGCAGACTTTGGCCAGACTGACCTCGGGACTCCAGATAACAGCAATGGTCCACCCAGCCGATCTCCGAAAAATGGGAGATTGTGCAGGGGGGTCGCACAAGCAGAGAGGACGGGCCATTTAAGTATCAAGTATCAAGTAATTGCTGATAATAACAAGGTGAAGTTGAAGTCACTTTGTTTAGAAAAACTGACAAAAAAAATTAAAAAAAACAGAAAATGTATCTTCTTAGAAAACAGGTGAGAGAGAGGCAAAACGGAGGATCCCTATGGTGTGGTGGTGAACGTGTTAGCCCTCGGAAAGTGTAATAACGCGTTTGATCCAGACCGCAGACATGTGCGGTCTGGAGTTTTGCACGTATCTCAGCTTTATGGTAGTCATTTTATTCATTTTATTTTACACGACCCGCTATCACATTCACAATGTAGATCTCAGTATTTCGTATATCCCATTTGTTTCTGTCGCAATCATAGCACACAAAAGCCTTCGAAAATTTCAAAAGGATTCAAGATTCATGCCAGCATTCAAGGCAATAGCGTTGTAGAAGATTTTGCTAGCACTGAGGGCCTTTCCGAATAGATTTTGAAAGTTGAAAACTAAATATTCGCTGCTGCCATTGGGTTAACAGAAACACTGTCGCATTGCAGGGGTTGGTATGTGATGTTCACAGTGAGTTGACCCAAAATGACTTGGATTATTGGGTCAGGGAGGCCGGCGGCGCGACCCGTGCTCTTCGAGAACATCAGACACCTGGAAGACAGAGATTTGACTAACCGGTTGAGTTTATATTGAACTTCTCAATTAAAATATCTAAAGCCATACAAATCGTGTTAATATGAAGATGCAGGCTAAATTATTAAAAATTGATGCTCTCACTGAACGTATCCGAAAAA
This sequence comes from Angiostrongylus vasorum, assembly GCA_018806985.1. Taxonomy (NCBI): domain Eukaryota; kingdom Metazoa; phylum Nematoda; class Chromadorea; order Rhabditida; family Metastrongylidae; genus Angiostrongylus; species Angiostrongylus vasorum. Next base: position 9,343 of record JADANN010000201.1, on the reverse strand, counting down.
TGCGAACTCACTGCTTGCATTACAATACGCATCACAAATTGCCTGGCTCCATTTTCACTCGTCGAAATAGTAGGTGCCTGAGCAGTTGCACTGGCTGCCATTGAGTAAACCATAGGTAACGGCAAAGTGAAACCCCTAACATTAAAGCTCCTTGAGCTCATTGCAGCTAAATCTCGCAGTTTTTTGCCGAATAAATGCAAGTTGAATGTTAACATCACAATATTATGAATGTGTGAGTAAAAGTTGTCCAACTTTTTAAAATTTGTCTCCCATAACCTATCCTTCACATCCACTGTGTGCATTCAAGCACTTCTTGCCTTCGATTCGCTCCATCGCACCCATAAGCTACGAAAACCTTCTAAGTTTGGCTTGCGCATTCGGCTGATCTTTGAGGACTTTCCTGTCGTCATGAATGTCGTTGAATGATGGTCGATTCAATCCTCCCTGGAGTCTTAGCTGGTCGCGCCACTGAGTTTTTGTGTTGTAAACAGTGGACTATGCCCAGACAAAGCACGGTACGAATTTCAGCTCCGTGGAGGGATGAGAAAGAGATTTCGTGAATCCCGAGGCGAGGTCGAACCGACACCGCCCTCGAAAAAAAGTTGAAGTGATAAAAAAGGGTTGAAAAAGCCCCAAATACAGGGACCCTATGATGATCGTTGTAATTTCATCACTTAACATCATTTACTGATAAAATAATCGTAAAAATCGTTCAAGCGTTGTGGGTGAAACTTGGGACTAACGAACCCCGTCAAACAAATAAGCAAATTTCTTCATTTAAATTAATTCATTTACATCATTTTTAAATTAAATTTCTCTATTTAATTCTCATATTAACGGTGTCATCACCTGTATCACATGTCGGCCCGTTGATCGCCGAGTGACTCGAGTGATCTTCCACTTTTCCCTGTCGCGTGCAAGAGCATCCCATGTTATTTTGCTCGATCTGGGGATTCGTAGGGCATCATACATTTTTCTAGACTTTTAGTGAAGAACTGCCGCCATCGGGTTGTTGGTCGTTCTACAGCACATCCGACGTTCGGAGGAATCCAATCACTGATGGCTCTGGTCCATCCGTTGTCGTTCATGCGCATTACGTGTCCGGCCTATCTTATTTTCATAAGTTTGGCGTATAGAACGGTATTTTTGATTTTTTGACCGTTGAATCAGTTAAAAGCTTCGGCTGCTTTCTCTCGCTTGCTTGACGAGAGGTGCTCCTAGCATCGTCTTTTCGAATGCGCGTTCAATAACGCTGAGTGATCGTCTCCCATCATCCTTACGCAGCGACCACGTTTCTGATGCATACGTTAAGGTAAGAAGTATAACGTAGTCGAAAAGGTGGGCTCTAATCCCACTGCCTTTTCCGTGTTTACCCATTCCACTATTCGTATTCTTGTAGTTTTCGATATCAATTTTTATACTCGTTGCCAAATGGTGGTCGACAGAGGGAAACTCTTGCAGATGTCTTTCTGTCATTCTAACCCCCAACTGAGAATAACTATAAATTCCTCATGTAGAGAACTTTTATCACCATTTCCACCGAAGCACAAATTGACAACTTCTTTGGATTATTAAATAAACAGGCAGCGTAAGCAAAATTTACGTGAGGAAAAACCAACTGCGAACTGGTTCCTTTTCTTGAACATCCAAATTAAACTTTTAAAAAGTGGCTACTTTAAAAAAATAGCAAAGAAAAACCAGTGGTGAAGAACTACAAGTGCACCTCCTTTCCTCTCATCCTTCACACGTGAGAAAAGCACTCATTAAAAATGTGTGTCGAATGGCTAAAAAATGTGTGTATAAGAGAAGAGGAAACGAGCAAGTCGCTAAACTTCGCACGAAAAAATAAGCATTTGAAATGGCTGCGAGGCAGAATTCACTCCGTTCAGACCAGAAACATGAGCTTTTTTCCCAAAACAACGCTTCACGCACAAGTGAGGTCCCTTTCAAAGTACCCTTCATCTCAAGGTAAACAAGCTTCACACTCAATACCCCCGTAACCGTCAGTTAGCCCGCAACCGCTTCTCTGATCGTTTGTGCTGCTCGAAGAGTTGTGTTAGTTGTGCTAATGGCAGAGATCGGGATTGCATGAGTACCGTAGCAATGTACTTACTGTCATGTACATCATTCGGACCAATTTGTTTCGTCTAGATGGAAACTCAAAATTTGCCAAGGTACTCGTCTGATTACACGTAGGACACAGAAGCACAATGACGATGATTTTAAAGTGACCGTCAGGATCCTACCGCAGAAATCAAAAGCGTCAGCGGACAAAGCTCTTGAAGCGTTTTAGAGAAATTTCAAAAGCCGAAGAATAAACTGCAAAGACGAATTAATCACTATCGCATATGACTTGGCTCGTTTTTTCGAATCGATTTTTTTGACCAGGGTGGGTTTCAATCGTCGTCCTACGTGAACAACACACGGATGGTTCCACTCGCAACAGCATGTTGAACAGTTCTTCAACAAAACGTTGTGCATGTATGAGATCTTCATTAATGCTATACGTAGTTTGTTGAGCTAAATGGAAATCATGATATCAAATGCCAGACTTTGATAAAGACGACGTCGAAACGCCAACGTTTTAATACTGACAACAACAGCAACTGATACCTAGCTCGCTTCAGGTCAACAAAGGCAGTTTACAACATTATATGTATATATGTATATATATGGATCTAATATTAATGCAGAGCTTTACAGAAAGCCGTTCATTTCAATCTCTGAATTAATAACTGGTCCCACCTGGAACCGCAGCACATCCAAACACTGCAGTGATAATGAGAAGAGAAAGCAGCACTGGACGTGTCGCAGCTGTTGTCGTGTTCGCCAGACTGTTCATTTTTAGCAGAATCACACCTGAAAAAATTAAGGAAATCGCACCCATTGCGAAGCTGAATTGAAAAGAGAATTCCGCATTTCCGTAGAGTTATTGTGAAAGCAGTGAATTTCACCTAAGCATTCGTACTCAGTGACCACATCATCGACATTGCGGGTGCTGTGGAAGTGCTCAGCCCAATGAAAAATTCGAATCAACTTTTGGATAAGATCTTGAGGTTTGACAAAATGCGACCTCTCCTATTCCTAGGCATATGGATATCAACAATGAGAAGTGACATATAAAATGAAAAACGACGTATGTGAAAGCGATCACTTCAAGACAATTCAGTGAATGCGCTGACTTCTCAAATGCTTCAGGCTAAATTGGAAGTCGGCCATATTATTTTCCTTTCAGCGACATTAAATTTTAGTTGTTGTCCATTCTGGAAAACATCAAATTAAGTCTCGTTGCCCAGAGTGTTGAAGACTTCTCTCGCTTGCTCACGAAATATATAAAAATCACCTATAAGATATTTAAATTACCGAGCAAGCAGCATTAGTGAACGATGAATGTGAAGCTCTTACTCAATTCCAATGTAACACGAATTCTCGGACATTGAGTTTCTCCTAGACCATGACTAATAGAACACAGAGACAGCGCTGCGGAATCATCAGCTGCCCTACAAGAATTTTACGAAATATGGTTAAAGGCGAATAAGCACCTCTGTAATGTCATAATGAATTTCTGAGCGCCTAGCGCGACGTGCTGTTTCGTCACAAAATATTCCATGCAGTTCACAGGCTGTCGCAATTACGGCAAGAAGGATATTTGACAAAAAATATCTGATGTTACTTACTTCTCACCTCAACAGTTGTGTGATTGCCTTGTGTGCTTTACATGACTTTACAGCCGTACCAGTAGCAGGTACCACAGATTTTATTTTATTTATACGACGCGTCTTCACGTCTAGTGCGCGGATCCCAACACTTTTCCCATTCCTCAACTTTCGGTTGAGTAAATAATAAGCAATTACGTCTTGCAATCTTTTGAATGTTCAAGTAAAACCTAGAATTAGTAAACTTTCCTGAACAAATACGCTAAATAATTGAACAAATAACTGAATTCCTGCGGCGAAATCTCGCCTTTTAATACTCATATTGGTGTGATGGCTGACGTTTCGGCGATTTCGCCTTCCTCGGAGCCTGGACGTATTTTATATTAGAATACTTTAGTCAGCCGTCGACAAACAGCACCAACAACAACGACAACGTCAACGAACACCTATACCAACCACGGATCAGCTAAAGAAGATCAGTTTATAAGATCACATAAATAAATATGTTCTATAAGATTTTTGAGAAAGTTGACTATGGGTGAATAGGTACCTCTGTAATGTCGTAATGAATTTCTGAGCGCCTAGCGCGACGTGCTGTTTCGTCACAAAATATTCCATGCAGTTCACAGGCTGTCGCAATTACGGCAAGAAGGATATTTGACAAAAAATATCTGATGTTACTTACTTCTCACCTCAACAGTTGTGTGATTGCCTTGTGTGCTTTACATGACTTTACAGCCGTACCAGTAGCAGGTACCACAGATTTTATTTTATTTATACGACGCGTCTTCACGTCTAGTGTGCGGATCCCAACACTTTTCACATTCCTTTTCATTACTTCGCACTCATCACACACACGAAAGTCGTCCAACCATTGCGTGTGGATTCTGATTCTGATTGGGAATTTTCCTTTCTTCATGAATGTCGTAGAATACTAGTCGAGTCATTTCTCCCTAAAGTCCCTTATAGATCCCCGCTAGAGCGTTTCCACTTGGATTGTAGAGGGTGAGCTTTCCTTGGACAAAGTTCGGTACCAATTTCCCGAACCTCGGATAAGTGGATCAACAATTTTCGTGCATGACTGAGCCCTACAGAGAGAGAAAGCAACAATTCGAGCGATATTGCCCTCGAGAAGATTTGACTTCAAACAACTACGAAGACCTTGTTCGCGGCGACAGCGGCTGTAGCCCATCGTCTAGGATCAATTCTGTTGTGAATAAGACGAAGAGGTTGAAAAGGTGGCTGAGTAAAAGTTTACATGACAATCTGGTGTTGGCTTAGTCATTCGAGAAGCTATTAATGAACCATGCAATGTTAACGGATAGTCGGGTTTTAAGATGCAGCGTTAGCCAATGCAAAACTATTTCATCAACGATGTTGTGTGGAACGTTGGAGCGCGATCTTAAGTGGATGGCAGAAATATTAGTTTTCGTTAGTCTTAATATCAGTCTTTTGGAAATGAATGTGCGATTTCAACTTATTTGTCTAAAATGGCATGCGTCAATTGATAATAAGCTTTATCTGGCAATACAATAACGTTTGAATCTATGCTGTCCTGCTAACAAGAAACAAGTTCACTTCTGCAAAGTTACATAAAATTTCGAACTTCTAAAGGTGATTAAATAACTGAATACAGTTTCAGTCTCAGCTTGGTTTCCGGCGATTTTCTCACATAGAATGTTATCAAAATAGCTGATGAAGTTCTATTCATTAGGCGAGAAATTTGGGAAGTATGGTAGACGAGGCGGAGTTTCGTAGTCCTTCACGTTCAACTTCTGCGGTGCCTGTTGTACTACGCGTCATCGTGTAATAGACAAAACAAGCCGAAAAAATAAGGCGAGATAACCTTTATTTAATGCATTTTAGATTTGAAATGTGCTGTCCCCGCTACGAAGCAAATTGTTTGCGGTTACCAAAGAGAATCTGCCTCTTGTCGCTGGTCACAGCACGGTAGAGAAGCTGGTCAGTGTGCTCGCGTAGAAGGCACACAATCGATACCTCAGAACGAAAACTTATTCGATTGTTGTTCCCTTCGCGTAGTATCCAACTGTAAAGTGTCCACGAGTTTCAAGCTTACCTAAATGTTTAACAGAAGTTTGGGTTTTTGTAATGGATCCTTCAATTTAGAGTTGTCAATAGCAGAAAGACTTCCACGCTTTCATTCATCTTTCCAGTCGTTTTCCTTCGACCGAGCATTCCGAAACAAGATGCGTTGTTTTTTCGCCAACACTTTCTTCGGCCTCACTAAGGTTTTTAACTAATTACGCTTCTTTCGAGTTTGAAGTCGTAGAAGTTTGTCGAAATTTCTGTTTCGATATCTGAACACCTAGCTTCTAAGTTTACCTAAAACACTATATATATTATAATTAGCTTATGAGCAGCAGAATTACATTAAATAAGCCTTGCAATAATGCGTAATAATTTGGGATTAAAGGCTAAAACTGTTCCTGCAATGTGCATTAAAGGATAAAAGATGAAGCTCTGGGTGTTGAGAAATTCCTGAGGGATGCGCCATGTATCCGACTTCATCAAGTATCGGTGGAGGTGATTGAATGCATATATGGCTTTTACAATGACTCGCACTGGCCTACTGATGTGTTGAGCCATTGCTGCTATCCTCCCAGAGAAGTATGGCTACCAATTTGCCGACCCCTGAGGGATGGAAGGCTTGGTAAGCCGTGGAAGCGGGGATCACTTCCACGTGTGTGTCGCAGTGGCGTCTCCTACCACTATAAAGCCACCATGTGCATTATAAAAGTGAATTCTCAGATGGAAAGGACCCAATACTTTCGGAATTATGAAATTTCTCCCTACTGCGTCAGGTTCCGCAGACGAATGTCCTCTATGAGAATGATATGTTCTTATCACCGTCCACAGCGCCGCAGTTTTTCTTTGATTCTTCTGGTGAAAGCAGACGTAACGAGAAGAGCGGATTGAATGTCGTTGACAGAAGTGGTAGCAAGAGATCGAACCAAAAGTCGTTCCTCATACAGTGTTGAGATAGGGTGTTATTGTGAAAATATAATGCTGTGGCAGGTTATTGGCACCGTCAACGAAACATATAGTAAAAACAGAGTGCGATGTTGTGGGGAGATTAATGACACCGTTGAAGATATATGTAGAAATACATAATATCCTTGGACGTGGAGGACGCTCTTCACGCTTATGGGCAAAGTAGAGGTTTAGTTTTCTATCAAACTGTATCTGTCAGAAGTTGAAAAAATTTCAGACTTTTTGATAAGCAACTTTTACGAACTTTTACCCCTTACGGAAAATCGATAGGCTAAGGTGAACAGTGCGAATTTTTGTGGCTGTGCTTTCGAACCTCTGCAGCAGTTGTTATGCATCGTGTCATAACACGTAGGTGTGCAATAGGAGTGATTTATTCTTATTCGCTAATTTTGGTTAAATGCTGGATAATATTTTGCAGAATTTCGACAATTTTGTTCTAACATTTTTTTTTATAATCATTTGGTAGGATTCAGGGCAATAGACTGGATTCCATCCGTCTAGCAGAAAAGATCTCCCAACTAAATTCGGCATTAGAACTGTTGAAGAGCTTCATCCTATTTTTCCTTCCCTATTAAAACCCGCTATTTATCAAACATAATGTAACTTTACTTTAAACCTTTATATTATGGATAAATAGGCCATTTTTGCTTTTAAAAGACTCGCTGAACAGACATTCCAGCGAGCATTACTCTGGCGTACGTGTCATGTCTCCATAGATCGAACTTTTTCAAGTTTCATTGGCTTTCACATTACAAAGAAACCTTTGAGTGGTGATCGCACTTTTTTTGCATCCAACAGAGGAGCTCACAGATAATAGAATGAACTCTTCCCGAGCTCGAACTAAGGGAAAAGGAATGTGAAATTTTTTTGCGAAAAGGCTTAAACTCCACTCGTGGTCTGCCACAGCAGTAGCCGAAGAATACGAATCTAATTCTCGACTGAAATGCGTATGAGCAATCGAATACAAACACTTCTTGTTCAGCAATCGCGAGGTTGTTAAACAGCATACATTTACTTCCATAGAAAAAACACAATACAATACAAAAGTAGCTGATGTTTCGGCAGTATCGCCTTCTTCAGAGCCTGGAAGGGTATACTGATATACAATTTACTAGTCCAAATGCATCAATAACACTTACAAAAAGACGAAAAACTCTATGGTAATTACATGGTCAACAGCTTCTCGAAAAACTCACCGCTTTTTTACGTGCCTTCCAATGAGGAAGATTAGAACAGCTGATTATAGTCGCATATGGTTGATAACTGCACCATCCCACATCAGAAATTGATGCGAACATACGGGGTCAGGTCGCGTATGACCTCTGGGCATTCATCCCTGCTATTCATTGTAGGGTTCTTGGCATTTATCCAAAAAGCCTCAAGAAGTTATCGCGCTGGTGCTTTAGTCTCCTGTGCAAGGATCTTTTACTTCAAAATCATCCCCGCTATGCTTTCGTATCCTATGCGTGCCTAGTGGGGTACTTTGTCTTAGTTTTCGTTTGCCATCTAGGTGTTCTTTTATACGGATACACAAAGGTCTGCCCGTTTCGCCAATATATTCATCTCCGAAATTATTACAAGAGATCAGGTATATCGTACCTGAACTCATGCAATCACCGTCCCTGCCGTAAGCGCAAATTACGCAATTTGTTGTTTCACATAGACGGTCATACGGGCGGTTACGAAGTAACTGACAACGTAGAATAGCCGGTAGTATTTCAACTATCGCTACCGATTCCTCTAGACCTGCCCTTCTTAAGCATCGTTTAATAGCTACGCTTATTTCATCGCTAATAAAGGGCAACATAAACGAGCCCTTCCTTTGGCTAACTGTTTCGCTTGGGCGCGTCGCTCTCCTTCTAAACTTATCTCGTAGGACTACTATTTCCTAGCCATTGGAGATGGATATTTGCCGAGCCAAGTCGCGCGATTCTTCCTTTAGTTCCCTGGTTGTGCACACAGAGGGTGGCTGTTCGAAACATGTTTCTCACAAGCGTGCGTCTCTGTGTGTGAAGTGTGGGAAGAAAGGAGATGAACGAGGATGTTCTTCTTACTTGGCCTTTGGTACCACTTTGTCATGTAACCGCTGCTTCATAGGTTTATTTGAACGTTTAAAAACAGAAGCCAGTTTTTTTCTCGGTTTCTCCCGGGTGAACTTGATGTACTCAGACTGCCCGTTCAATAATTCAAAGCATTTGTCCATCTCGTCCTGCGTAGAGAAGATGACAAAACAATCATCTACATATCTGCAGTGGAGTAGTGGCCGGAAATCGAGAACGGAGGCTTCTATCTTAGACATAAACACAATGGCAAGGCTTGGTGCCAGTCGCTGTCCCATAGCCAACCCCTTTATTTGCGCGAAATATTTTCCAGACCATCTGAAAATCGAGCAATTTAGGCACTCCTTTAGGAGAGCCATTAGCTGCTGGATGGACAAGCCATGCATATTTATTCTTCCTTCATGTTCAACAAGAAGTTCGAAGATGGCTTGCATTGCGGAGTCATTCGATACGTTGGTGTACAGCGCAGTAACGTCGAAGGACTCCATCACGTACGCGTTATTAGGAGAAGCGTTACGTAGACGTTCTAGGGAACATTTGGGTGTTTGTGAGGTGAGCTGGAATATGGTTAAGCAACTGGGTAAGTATTAGGCTTAAAAACCAGGTTATTCTTTC